>JABUIW010000020.1:218608-241719 GCA_013363375.1 Menidia beryllina
ACCCTAAACCTAACCCTGACCCTAAACCTAACCCTAAACCTAACCCTAAAACCTAACCCTGACCATAACTCTAACCCTAACCCTAACTCTAACCCTAGCCCTAACCCTGACCCTAAACCTAACCCTGACCCTAAACCTAACCCTAAAACTAACCCTAAAACCTAACCCTGACCATAACTCTAACCCTAGCCCTAACCCTGACCCTAAACCTAACCCTAACCCTAAACCTAACCCTAAAACCTAACCCTGACCGTAACCCTAACTCTAATCCTGACCCTAAACCTAACCCTGACCCTAAACCTAACCCTAAACCTAACCCTGACCCTAAACCTAACCCTAACCCTAAACCTAACCCTAAAACCTAACCCTGACCCTAACCCTAACTCTAACCCTGACCCTAACCCTCTAACCCTGACCCTAAACCTGACCCTAACCCTAACCCTAAACCTGACCCTAACCCTAAACCTAAACCTGACCCTAACCCTGACCCTAACCCTCTAACCCTGACCCTAATCCTGACCCTAACCCTAACCCTAACCCTAAACCTGACCCTAACCCTAACCCTAACCCTAACCCTCCAGCCTTCATAATTGTGAGAAATAAATATTTTTTGGTTAAACTTGTTTGGACTTATTGTACAAACCTATTAAACATCCACAATTTTAAGCTAACATTATGTATAGAGTTTATTTCAGTGATTCATTTCACTATTTTTAAATTCATGTCTATATTGCCATGAAGCAATTACGATTTCTTGCCCGGGATCTTCCTATTGGTGACCTAACCAAATGGCCGACTTGGATGTGGAGTTGGATATCCATCCTTGGCTTCCTGCAGTCTGCAGCCAGACGGACTTGAAGCAGAGTTTGTCTTTGCCAGTACTGATGCCGCACTCTCTCTCATTCATAATGCACATAATTAGGACCCCAAACAGCCGAGAGTGCAGCTTAACAGCTCTGACACAATAAAAAACATTTATCTGGAAGCCACTCTGGGGACTAAGAAGACATGCTGCTATGTTTATTTGGCCCACTCTGGCCACTGGCCCACTCTAATATTCAGTTCCTGGATACAGATGATATGGATTGCACACAGCCTCTCGTGATCCACGACAGAAGAGTTTTACCAAAAACAACACAGGCAGTCCCCTCCTGGAACTGAGTTACAACTGGTGAGTCTCCCCTGTTGTGTCATTAAAGTGGACAGAGCACCATTAGGCCACTTATGTGAGCAGAATTCACTTCTGATGGTCAGACTATGGGACTGAAAAGCTCTGATCCTTATTTAATGGCTGTCTGTCCTTCAAAAAATGACTGCAGGGAGAAGTTTATAAAAGTTAGTGGAGACTTAAAAGAAGTGTATAGGCCTATAGAAGTGCAAGGCCTTCTCTGCTGGCCTAAGAAAATATCTGAATCACTGATTTTAAGACTGATGTTAATTATATATTTTTCATGAATACTATTAAATATTTCCAAATGGTCTGTTCGCTTCCTTTCGTAGCTTTTCCCCAGGTCGTGCTGCTTCCAGACATGTATTTTCATATTAAAGCATTTAACCAATCACATTTAGCCATCAGTTGTTGCTAGGCAGGGTCAAAGTCAAAGATGTCTGCCTGGAGGCCTTCACAATCTGTTCTGTGGGCCCTCTAACAGAAAATAAATGTGGATTAAACTGTTTCTTTAACCAGTCAGATTTGAAGTTGGTGACACCAGGGCCTTCTAGAAGGCCTTAGGCAACGTAAACGTATTCACGCCCGCTGATTGGATAGTCAGATAGCGTACCAGCTAAAGCTAGCAAACTAACCAAAATATAGTTGTGTCGGTGTAATAGCTATTATATTTATTTTTTATTTTCAAGACGGACTTTTAAGAAAAGTAAGTAAGTAAAATTAGGCCGTTTTCCTAAATATTATTGCGAGTTTATGAGAATATTATTGATGTTTTTGGTTGTTTTTTTAGGCGGGGGGGGTCGCAGCTGTTGTTGCAATAGTAGAAGACTTGTGCATCCCTGATCTTTACACTGTATTTCTACATAATAAGATTTTTATAACCATAAAATAGTTATTGAGGGGTGAATTCATTCAGACGGAGCACTACTGAAGGCCTACGTGTGAAATGCACAGTCCACCACTGATGGATGTGCATTCATAAAATGAGGAAGAGAGTCATGTCCACTGTGGTAGTAACATCAACAGGGCTTATCTCTCCATCCTAAAAATGGCGAATGTAGAAAGAGGAGTTTTTAAGAGAGTAAAAGCAACAGGAAAAAAGTAGGACCAAAGGTTTGTTTCCATCCCGACCTACTCACCAGAGGGCCCACCCCCACACTCCTGCAGGTCACACTTCTGAGTCTCGTCCGGCTGCGGTTCGTGGTCACACCGACTGGGATCCACTTCTTGGGGCGTGTCACTCTTTGTGTCCACACATTTGATGAGTCGATACTTCACTCCGCCACCGCAGGAAGCTGAGCACTGCACAGAGGGATTGGTTCAGGTTTTTTTTTTCCCAGTTGCTTTAAATAGTCAAAACTGACCATCGCTGTTTCTCAGCGTTTCTTCTCATAACAGCAGCAGCTTATGTGAACCTTCTCTGGTTTTAGTCGGTAATGTGACTGAGATTGATGGCAGGCTTACTCCAACGGCCTTAATAACCAGAAAAGCCATACCTGGATGAGGAAAGTAAATGTCATTTCGGGGTTTACCTTCCCCTTTTATTAACAAAACCACCTTTGTGTCCTCCAGATAAAGCTGCAGTGGATAAATACTGTTATTTGGAAGTGAGAATGAGAAAATATGGCTCCTTGTAAACATAGGAATTGACGGCACGGGCATCATATCACTCTCTTATTTCACAATAGCTTGCTCTTTATTATTGTATTGGGAGCAATAACAGAATTAAATTGTAATAAATATAGTTTTCTTGCTCGAAAAATATAAAACGAAATATAAGAAATATTCAATTATAATGTTGATTAAATAAATTAATTTCCAATAATCCATCCACCCATCCATTTTATGAACACTTATTCCCTAATGAGGTCGGGGGGGGCTGGAGCCTATCCCAGTAGCCAATGGGGAGAGGCGGGGTCACCCTGGACGGTCCAGAGTCCATCACAGGGACACACAGAGACACACAAGGACCAACAACCACACACACTCACACTAAGGGCAGTTAGGAGTGCATTTCCAACATATAATATAAGAATAAACAATAATTGTGCTCAAAATATTAAATCAAAAACTTAACTGATAGAGCTGTTTCATGTGGGCTACTTGTTGAAATTCTGCTTTAATTATCATTCACAAAAATATTTTTTGGCCACATATTATTTTTTTTACTTTGGGCTCAAATTGCTCTCAGTAGTTCACCAACAACCAGGAGCCCTACCCACCCAATATGCCGGTATTCAGGTTGGTGTGTTTAAAATGAAGAATATCAGATATTTTCACATTTTTAACATTTCTTGTTAAATGTTTTTTCATACAGAATTAATACCATCCAATGATATTCTGTGGATCGTTGATAGGAACACTCTTATTGGCGAAACTTCAACAATATAAATCACAACAATGTTGCCCATTATTCATAGATATTACAAATAAAAACATGTGCGTCTGTTCATGGAGATTACTTTTAACTTTGGTCCGTGCAGAGTGCACTGAATCACATTAAGATTCAGTAAAACTTTTGATAAAAACTTTTCTTTCCCTTTCCTTTATTCTTCAAATGGATTATGTTAACTTTTAAAACTTGAACATTTATGCATGGCCAGACAGATAGATTGTCATTCTGAATACAAATGAAACCTCATCATGATATCATAACTGTCATTACTGAGATCATGTGTCACCTCTGGTAAAACCACATCAAGATCAACGCAGTGAAAGGCATTTCTGTGGTAAAGTGGTAAGGATATACAATAAAGCATGGCTCATTATGGGGCAGAGTACCTGTCCCCAGGATCCAGTTAGCCACTGAGCGCAGGGCTGGTTGTTGCAGGGCTGGATGTTGGCGGGCTGCAGGTCCTTGTCGCAGCGGTCCTCCTCTGGACAGGCGACGATCCGCTGCTGCTCGCCTCCTCCACACACTTCTGAGCACTGAACAACACGCAGGATCAGAAAAGAACTTCAATTCAATTCAGTTTCAATTTTATTTATATAGCGCCACATCACAACAACAATTGTTTCACAGAGCTTTCCAACTCTCAATTTTGTCATATTTCTAAAAATACAAGAATCAAACCTCAACAGTGACATAAGAAAATATATTTGAGTCTCAAAACTGTGGTGGGTGAAATGAAAATTTAAAGGAATTAAATGTTTTTTGATCATCAGCTCTGAACAAACTGAAATCCCTGCATGAGTTATGGGAAAAACAACACAGACTGTTTTCCTCTGTTGACTTTGTTACTGATAAATAAATGATTTACTCATGAAAGGATCTGTGGACGATCTGTAAGGTTTAGTTGACCCAAAGAAAACCTCTAACCACAACACTAACTTGCTCATGAAATCCAATCAGATTTGGGCATTCTTAAATGATGAACGACCAAAAACCAATCTTGATCAATTGAAATTTGTTAATGTCCATAAAACTGCACAGAGGAGCTTTAAGTCCATAAAATTATGCGTCAAAATGAAATATATCATGAGGAGAAATTAGGTGGATAGTGGCAGGTCAGCACAAAGAAGCTGACCAATCAGAGCAGACATGAATTTAGCAGTGGAGGGTTTCCACCAGCGTCTGTATAATAAGATATATGTAATTATGCAAAAGGAAGTAGCACAAAACAAGCAATTTCATGGGGGCATGAACGGTTTTGTGTTATGTGTTATGGAGCATAACAATTGATAATACTGAACACATGGTCAAACTTTTATCATGTAAAGCTTAAAGTCAAGCTGTGCTGAATGTCTTTTTCTAAGATTGTGTATAAAAGGAACTATGTTCACAGTTATGTTTCTAAGAATTGGACAGAAAATACTTTTATTTTTCATTCCTAAAAATATATATTTTCAGGAAAATGTTTTGAAGAAGATCAGACGGTGACAGTTAAATCCTGGGTGTCAGACTGACACAGAAAGAGGTTTCTGTGACATCCGGAGGTTATTTTGCCTGTTGAACAGTAAGTTCAGTCGACGAACTTGAACACAGATTTTCCAACTTTCACACATCCAAAAATTATTAACAAGGACTTTTATACACAGCTCTAGCCTCAAATTACCTTGTCTTATGCTGTTCAGGCATAATTCACTTAGAAGTTTTTTCACATTTTGTGGTTACAATCCCATTTCCTACTAGGTAATATACATGTATTTATTTTTTTTGTTGGGGCTTCATACAAAAAGAATTTAGTTGTAAACTAAGATGGAAAGTTGCTTCCCCTTGTGTTATAGTAACATTTTTTTTAAATCAAACTATAGCCTTTTGGAGCTGAAACGACTAACTGGTGCAGTTTTCGGAGAAGTCTGTATCCACTGTTGCTAAGTACATCGTTTGAGTTCCCTCTCCTCTCCAGGTTTGCTGTCTCCACACATTTTCATTCGGTGGCACATCTGTGCTGCAGACAGGCCAGTCAAGCATCCAAACTCTGAGTCTGTGAAGTCGGGCAGATGGAGGCTGAGCAGAAGGAAGTCCTGACAGAAGGTGATAAATTTCCACGAGCATCACCTTTACAGAAGCACGCCTTTCCAAAAGCCCTAATACACCTCTCTGCATTAATGGTGCCCTCGCTAAATATCACACACCAATACAGGTGGCAGTTATCCTTTTGATGGACATTTGTCAGACAGAACCAGTGTGGCTGGTTCTTCTTATTTTCTGCTCACAGAGCCTGACGTCAGCTGGCTCCTTTAACAACAGAAAACGTGTCCAGCGTCTTTCTCTTCATCCAAATTGAACTCGTGTCCAAAGAAACTGTCTGTGTTCCAGTGCAGAGCGGATATATGGCCTTCATCCATCCATAGCACTGTATTGAGTTACATTTCTGGATGCAGCTGTGGACTGTGAAGCCAAAGTGAAAAAAATCCTGTATCTATAAAAAACAGAAAATCTAATGCAGTGGGTGTTTTTCCCCCAAACCTTTTCTCTGTTAAAAGCTGACACAAAGCATGCCTTTTGCTTCCAGCAGGAGTTTCCTCTCGCTCTGTTCTGTGTTGAAGAAGCCTCTATTTAGACGCTGTGTTCTGAAGGAGCTCGGCAGCGTTGAGTCAATCGCTTTGGCTGGAAATTGTCTCTGCACAGCAAGCGTAAGGAGCTCGAGAGCACTCCTCCACACGAGTTACCAAGAAGATCTCACATTCAGTTCTGCCTGAGGGCTTGGAGATCAGACGTGAAACAGAACAATTTTCGGATTAATGCGACTGCCATGTGTAGAATCTTATAAACACTTTTTTGGTGCACTTTGGAAACCTTTCCGTCTTTTTTTTCCCCTCTCATTACCATTTTTGAGTACGCTGCTTTTAACTCCCTTTGCAATTATTTTTTAGTTTAAACCTGTCTTTAAAGTTTAGAGTTGTTTCATTGCATTTGTTTCAGGAAAAAAGAAGTTTGAACTGATAAACATATTTACAGATTTAAAGGAGACATACTATACCCTATTTCAACAAGTTAACCTAGTTCCCTGGTGTCCTAATGTAATGTCTGTGACAAGCTTTGGTCAAAATCCCATAAGGATGAAGCCCAATAGCAGTTCAGTCCCCCTGCCAAAACAGCCCCGTTCAGAGCGCTCGCTTTGGAGTGCCTGTCTCTTTAAATGCAAATGAGACACAGGCAATCCACCCACTTCTTCCGGGAGGTGTGCCCATGTCGGCCCGCTAACGCTACCATGCTAACGCTACTATGCTAACGTTACCATGCTAACGCTACCCTGCTAACGCTAACATGCTAATGCTACCACAACGTCTGCCACAGATAGGCGGAGTAAGCTGAGGTGGGGGGCAACATGCAGGTGAAAGGCTGGAATATTATAATGAGCTAGAGCTAATGACGTCAGAAACTACCCACTCCTGAAACCTCCTGATTTATCTCCTGGATTCAGACTGAGGCAGCCCACAAAAACATGACTGAGTCATTATTTTTCACACTTTTCCTGCTGATAGGCCCTCCACAGTCCCAAATGTACATAATCAAACGATTAAAAACTTGGTTTCGCATAATATGTCCCCTTTAAGTCTCAGAAAAATTTAATGACCTGCCAGGAAATAATGTTTTAATCTCTTTTATTTTGAAATTCTGTGTTGAGCTCACCTGGCCCCATGAGGACGTGTACCAGCTGAGACATGGCTGCGGGTTACACGGCGTCTGTGTCGGGGGCCTCGGGGACACAGCCCGGCAGTGGAAAGGCCGAAGAAGTCGCTGGTCTCTCAGGTCAAAACACTGGACCTCTCGCAGCTTAACGCCGCTCTCACAGTTTTTGGAGCACTGGAAAAAGCACAGACAGGATTTTTTTATATAAGAGCAAGATCTGCTGCGTCTGCCGCTGTGATGTTTTAATGAGGGTTATCTCATCAACGGGCCTGACTGATATGAATTTCAAAAAGGCAGTGAGTAGACGTTCCTCCAAACAGTAGCCCCAGCGGTCCTCGACTTCTTACAGCAGAACCTATGATCTGCATAACTAAAACTCTTTTCATAAAAATAACTTTCGGTATAAGAGGCATATCTTTAAGGACACCACTCAGGTCAAGATCAGTTATCTTTGTCCCCGACATGGATCTTGCTTTCAGAGAGGTGTCGTCCCACCTTACTCCATTCGCCAATCTTCCAGGTGGAACAGGGCCGCAGGTAGCATTGCCGGGCCGGGGCAGGCCTCTTGGCTGGATCACAGTCAGACTCCGATCCGGTGCTGCAGGTCAGCGTCCTCCAGATTGCACCCAGGCCGCAGGTGGTTGAGCACTGCCGACAAATATAGTAACAGGTACGAACACTTCCAGGGCTGAGAACCAAAGGAGTGTAAGTAACATTTTACCGAGTTGTCAGCTAGACCCCTCTGGCTCTCAGACCTCGATTTATGCTTTGTGATTTGACGTTTGGATGCACTAATACATCCAGAATGCACCTGCATCCTCACTTAATTAGAACGTAACGCACAAAAAACATCCGTTCACCACTTGTTGGTTTCTGATCTCTTTGATGATCAAAGTTTATGCCGTGAATTAGCTCGACATCAAATCTTGTCAGAACAGGCTTGTTTTCTGGTTGTTTAATGGTTTGTTGGAAAAATAAAAACATGTGGAATGCATGAATTATGACACAATACTTACGGTGCTCCAGTTACTGGATATCCAGTAGGGTTGTCCGCTGGCTGGAGTGGAGGCTGAAGTCTGGACGAATGTTGGGACAGGAAGGAACCTCAAACCTGGAGGAATGCTTGGAGGAATGGAGGCAGCAGGTGTTGGCGAGTCCATGAGTGGTCCTGGCGTCTCGTTGAGCTGTGGGGTATCTCCTGTGCTCGTTATAAACTGGTACGCAGGATCAAAATCACTGTCGAGGCTGCTCCCCGTCACCGGCTCGATTAATATTTCATTGTCGTCAGAGTCAATTAAATCAAGAGAGAGAGGCTGAGAAGAGGAGTCTGTTCCACTTATGTCAGTGAAGGCCGGCTGTGTGGGAATCTGTATAACGGTATCTGTAAGGAAACCAGCTGGAGGAGGCTGAGTGGCTCCCCTAGGTTTTGTAGGAGGTGTGATATCTGTTCCAGTTATGAATATGGAGTCATCCGATGCCTTTGGCTTACCTGAGATAAGGAGGAAGGGAGAGGGAAGAGGAGCAGACTTCTCAGTGGGAGGAGGTGCTGTTTTTCTGGTGTCCCATGAGTCATCGGGTTTGTGTGAGGTACTGAGATCCATGTCCAAATTCCCCATTGGGAATAGGCCTGGGAAATTAGTGGACTGGAGGAGCGTTTGAGGTATTGAGAAAGTAGTTCCATCAAACCTGTCTTTGTCCTCAACCTGACTTTTAGTTCCTGGCATGGGGGGGCTTAAAGGATTCAGACTCTGGAGGTCCTCTGCTTCTCTTGAGACATCCCCTCGCCCCATCTCCAGAGCGGTCCCCGTCGTGGTGGGAGCAGTAAGCGTCGGGGTCACGAGCAAACCCTCATATTGATTTTCCTCTCGCCCGTAATCATCATTTTCCTCCACCTCCTCAAACTGCCCCCACTCCTGGTCCTCTGTGGGCAGTTTTGTAGAGAAAAGCAGACCTGGCTCTGTACTGGTGTTTTCAGGCCAAAGCGGATTTTTATCCACTTCTACTGGTTGTAAATGCTGGACAGAAGATGATGACGGCGGCGGCGGCGGCGGCTGCGTGGCAGAAACTGGGAGCAGATAATCCTCTGACAGCAAGTCAGACACATTTTCAGAAGTTGCTTGCTCAGATTTGGTCTTTGTGTGGAGTCCTTTAGTGTTGCGCTGGTCCTCTGTTTTTGGAGAGTGGACCTCTGAAAGCGTAAGAGCAGTGGGGGCTGGTGTTGTTTCTGAGTGATAATAGTCTGTCAGACTGCTTGTCGGCTTTGCCGGCGGAGTGCTGAATGCCTCTGAGTTTTCTGTGCCACTCTCAAAGTCCTCCGACAAGTCTTCGTGAAAGTTGATGAAGTTGTAATCGTAGTAAAAGTCGTCCACCTGAACGGGGTTTTCTCGGGCGCGTTCGCTGTTCTCGATGTTGTTGTGGTAGTGGAAGTCTAAGTCGACGATTCGGTTCAGGTCGTCGTCGTGTCTCTGCTGGGCCCTGGGGGCGCTGAATTTGGGGGCGGGCTTCACGGCCGGGATGGCGTTGATCTCGTTGAGGACCTCTTTGCTGGGCCAACCACTGCCAGACCATTCAGGGCCCCCGAAGTTATCCATGACCTGTGGGCACTCCTCAGTGTGGCAAGGCGTGAAAGAGGAGGGTCTCTTTTGGGGGTCACAGTCCACATTGGTGTTCCGAGAGCAGGTTACGTTACGGTGACGAACTCCACTTCCACAAGTCACCGAACACTGCAGGAGGGAAGAAACGAAACCGAGGGGGTTAGACACATTTCCACTCAATCCTGTTAATCTACACACAAAAAACCAACAAGGAAAGCATATATATATATATATTTGCCCTATAATGCCAAATGTATCATATTTGATTCATACGGTTTCTGAAGTTTTTTGGATCTCAGACTTTTTGCATCATTCAGTGGTAAAAGCTTTGCTCAAACCCCTGTTGTACACATTCAGATATACCTGATAACAGCCAGTAAAAGACTACACCAAAATATATATTTGACTTATTGCACGCTAATTTGATCAAAATAATTTCAGTTTTTTTTCTTCATACGTTGTTGAGGGCCCAAATGAAGACTTCAGACTAAAAAAATCCAATATTCTTCCTATTTTTCTCGGATCAGGCTTTACAGGGTGAACCAAAAAAACATCCCCTGAAGGATAAAAGTTCTTCACACACCAAAATCTATCAATGAAACATTACTTAAGATCAGGGATGTGTTTTGAAACAAACATTTGACCTCCATGTCATTCCACAGGTCTGATGTGACAACAAGCACTATCACAAACGTCACATTACTTTCTGAGCATATAACAATGAAAAGCTATTAGCGAACCAAGAATCAATCCAACCGCTCAACCTTGAAAAGCAATTCTAAAAAATGTGAAACGTGCTCCAAAAAAGTACGTGTGTACAGCAAGAAAACAAGCAAGTAAAAAAATTAATGAGGATAGACCAGGAGCACGAAGAGACTCATTTTCACCAAATTCAGAAATTTATTTGGATTGTTTCTGAATACATGCAACACAATTATCATTTTCATTTTCATCTCCTCTGAGGCCACACAACGCCAGCCAGTTCGACTTACCTTTGACCAGCTGCCAGTGCTCCACTCAGCTGGACAGGGGATGTGAGCGTTGCAGGGGGAAGTGGACACGGGTTTGGGGATGTGCTCACACTCACTGGGCTCCAGAGCTTTCCGCTCCTCTGCGTTCACAGCCTGAATGCACAGAACCGTCCTCTGAGAAATGCCCAGGCTGCCGCAGCTCGATGAGCATCTCTGCCAATCTCCAACCCACCATCTGCACACAAAAACACAAAAGATTCAAAGATTTCCAATTTAATTGTATGCCTGGGATAAAAAAAAAATCCAGGAATATACCTCTGTACCGATTCAAACATCTAACAAATGTAGCGGTTATAAAGGTTCACTGAGCGTGGTTTTATTGTCCCTGCGTACAATTACCATCCTGGGCCTGTGGGGGGTTTCCAAAATGACTGGTCAATACATAGATTTCCATTTTTTTCAGGAAAAAAGAAGAAGAAAATACAAAGGCATTGTAATCATACTAACAGTAATGGAGACACATGGTGAAACAGATTTTGATTTCCTCTTAAGAAGTTCCTCCCAATGAGGGAGGGATTGATTAAACTCACTCCAGGCTAGGCATTTAAAAAGAAGTTCATGTCAAAACCCACGACAAGAAATGTCTGAGAGAATAAATGAGATGCTCATCACTGGCAAGATATCCTAAGAGCTCTTGGTTTTCAGCTGAATGGACTGTGCAGAGTAAAGCACGAACAATTACTAAAAAGTTACAAAAAAAACTTGAAAAAAGTTTAATTAAAAAGTAATTGTAATGTTTCTATGATAAACCTTTTTCCCTGAGTAGTGGTTTCTAATTTTGAAAGCTGTGCATAGAAAAACAATTCAAAAGATTTTTAACAAGTCAAGTAAATAACAAATATGTCTATTAATTATAAGGTGCATTGATAATGTGTTCAGCGTCTCAATGTTATTTGAGTTGGTGAATTTGCAGCGTCTACAACAACGTAGCAGATTGTGATTCATGTGTCGAAAAGTCGATTTTCAGGAAGAAAATTAGTCTTGAGGAGTGATTTCATCAGAAGTTAACAAGCTACGCTTTGAAGTGAAGGAAAAGTTATCTCAGGAGTGGCGTTGCTTTGATCTCAGCAACCTGGCAGCTGTGTCCTTTCTTTAATGAAAAAATAACCCGCGTCTGATGTGAGGATGTCAAAAATAACCATAACCTGCTTTAGAGTGTATGAAAAAAGTAAAAGAAATGGCAAGTCAAATGTAATTCTCTTTCCTAAAACACTGTCTATTCAGCAACTTTGGTTTCATTCACACTACACTTTCACCTTTTCATTCAAACCAACATATCATTTGGCTCTCGAAGGGATAAAAACCAAGTGTCTCTTATCATGCGTCTGAAACTGTTGGGGTCATTCAGCAAATAACATCTGGAGGGCAGACTCACATGGCTGGACATGGATCCTTGTTGCAGCTGGTTTGGTTATCATCGGGTCGAGTGAAGGGGTCACAAAAGTGCTCCTCAGCTATCCCCGTCGTCTTTTCCACACAGTGAACAACCTGCCTCTGAACACCTGGAACATGTGAACAGACAGTAAATAGCTTTTATGACTTTCTTAGACTGTGACCGGGACTCCAGGCTCCTCTGTCTGGACATGATACAACTGAAACAGCTTCTCATGTCTTGGTATGCGCTGAGTTGCTATTAAACAATGACAGGTCAAACATTGGAACAAAGTGGAATAAGATAACTGAAATAAGAAAAAAATAGGATATGTTTTTTTTATAGATAAAAATCTATGTAACATGCACAATATCAAACATGATTGCATAAAAATGTCACTGCCAGGGAAGTAGAAGATACTAGAAATCTATGTATGTAACAAAAAAGACAAATAAACATGCAAATGTTTTGTACCATGTTTAAGGATTTTATCCAACATTTGTTATCAGCACAGCTAAAGGGCATTTAAATTCACATTTAGCTTGTTAACTTAGTGAAATCCTGTCAACCGAAGTGAACAAAACTAAAATTTCCCTCATTTGCTCCATTTGACTTTGCAAAAGAAATAATCCAACATTTGACATTAAATTTGGCTGGTATTTAATGCTTGTAGACGGATGGGCAGCTCCGACCTCATAGCTCTACTGAGGTGAGAATTAATACTCCCAGTGTTTGGCCACATGGCCGGAAACACCTGAAAGCACCATGGAGGTTTTAAACAACATTACACAGCAGCAGAGCTAAGTTGAGCACAGCCCAAGACCTGTCTCCTCGGGCTGTGACAGGTTTATCTCTCCCTTCCCCCCTAACCCATCCCTCCGTTCACCATCCTTAGGCGAATTTCACTGTGTTAAAGCAGAAAACAACTGCTAGCCCCACATCCATGTCCTGATCCTGCTCAGGGCCATGACGCATGTCTTATAGTTCATTTGGACCAGCACAAACATCTCTTGGAGATCATTTGGCTTCTCACCTGAGGTTAAAAGCCAAATGAAGACTTGATCCTTGGATTTAAGATGGAAAAAATAGGGAAACTTTCACAAAAGCACCCCTGGCTGTGTTTTTGGCTACATTCACAACACACAGGCTGTGCTCCGTGATCTTGCCCTGTGGTAGACGTTTAGCTCTAAAGCAGGCAGAATGTGGGTTAAACAAGGACACTTTACTTTGCCAGGCAGCTTGCTTTGCTGTGAACAAAAACACTCCTCCACTCACGAAAGGAAAAGCTATTTTCTTTAGAGTAAAAGTAAAAATGGCATCGAAAACGAGTGTGACAAATTAGATTAAAAAATACATACTCTGGTTGTTTGAACTTCCACAGTCATGTAATTTATGATGCTCACAGCTATGAAACTGGTCTATTTCCACAAGCTCTTCACACTCTGTCAGAGCCGATGCTGTCATGCTCCCTTATCACAAACAACTCCGCAGTGCTACTATGAAAACATCTGCTGTCAATACGACATTTGCAGGGATCAATTTCATCTCCAAATTTCCCACTCAGACTAGATGGGTCACACAAAATATTTCCACCAACACATCCAGATGTTTATCGAGAGGCAGATGGAGATCAAAACCATGCCCTTCTGCACCAGAAAGAATAGGAAATCTATTTTTTTAAATGTATTGACAGATGGAGAGATAAGGACCAAAAACAAAGTGAAATTCACTAAAGAAGCCTGGGGTCAAAACAGCTTCACACTACGATTAACTTCCGATTCAACCCTGGGACCTTGAAATAAAATTAAATCAGACACAAAACAGTCCTCATGGACTTAAACCAGCGCTCTGTTGCCCTAATTAAAGCAAAGATGTACCGTAACCGTTTCTTTACACTAGCCACCAGGACATGACAAAGGTTTAATATAATCTCTAAGATAATAAAACACTCACACTTTGTAAAGCCATATTATGTAGGATCCTGATTAAATAATCCTATGACATCCCAATAAATGTATGGTGACTTAATTAAGTTACAATTTATGCAGCAAGTCTAGACATTAACGCTATCTACTGTCAGGAAGATAAATTATATGCAACATCCCACAGTAGTTTGGTGAAGTGAGAGTCAGTCATACCTCTAACTCTACAAATTAAAATCAGTGGAGGGACATGGACCAATTCTCATGAAAGAAATTAGAAATATTCAAAGAAAGAACCTACAGGGTGACTACATCAACAAAATCAGGATAAGAGACTCCCACAGTTTCTGCAGCTGTTTTTTTTTTTTGTAAAAGCTGACCTAATTGATTTGGAAAAGTTTGGTGTACTTATAAATCCTTTGAAGACAGAGTCCTGAATAGTTTTCTATTAAACGGCAATGTAGTCGAGTACTGAACGTTGCATTCAAATTTGCAATCTGTCCATGACAATGAATGTTTTCATTGATTTTCCCTTCATTGTCAATAAGAAGGCCTAACTGAGCTGGAAGAGCAATTTTACTAGTCAAATACACTGATTCTTTTGGTACAGATCAAGATCGAGAATGCAGACATTATAAAGGCCTTTTCAAAGATTTCTTAAAGGTACTGCCTTAAAGAAATATGATTTTTTTACTTTAAATAAAGAAAAAAATTCACAAAGATGTTTATAAAACACCAGTTTGAAAAGTGAGTCAGAAGGACTCTAATCGAGACTCAAACTGTCACACAGTTTTTTCAATTTTTCATGAATTACATATACTCAGAGCCATTCCTTTTCATAAACACCGCTACGTAGTGCTTTATTTCTCTGGTCTTTCATTTGTTTAGGCTTTCAGAAACAGAAGAGGGTCCAAATCTAGTCTCTGTGTCCTTGCACACATTTGAATAAATAAAAAATATAATAAATTATAATTGATAACTCCAAAGACCCCACCCGCCCCAAAAAAGAGGGACAAATTCTCCTGCAGGTTTTAAAGTAAATACGACTGAATCTTTCTCCCCATTTGGGTGGGTGGGGTGAGGGTGGGGGCAAAACCACTCGAGCTGTTATTGAGAAGCCACAGCCTCCCGTGAGCTTCAATCTCTTTCCACCAACCAAACAGCCCAAAGCATCGGGTCAAACTCATCTGGCCGTGAGGGCTGTGGAGGTATAAAGGCTTTGAGAGCTAAGATAGCACGAAGTGGAAAACATCTGTTGGTGAGATCTGAACCCAACTTGAAAGTTCCTCCAGTAGCTGCTCAGGGCTGGGAGAGATAATCAATTCCCATAGACCTTACTGTTAAAATGTCCAACTTCACAGTCAAATAAGCATGTTTACAGCATGGGGCAGATCCCGATTTTGGACCACACTCCTATTTTCGTCAGCCAATGAATGCTCTTTTAAATTCAGTTAGCCGTTTTATTTGTTGTATGTAGACCAGAAGTCGTGCATAATGAAGTGTGCTGCGAGCTGTTGGCTAGGTTTCACCACAGCTAAGTCAAATCGCTGACCCAGATTCAGCTATCGCGAGTGTAGTTTGGTGCCTTCAGGAGCTCTTTTCCTTCTTTCTGCAAATATCGAAAAACAGGCTTGCGAGCAGGATAATTGTACCAAAAGATTAAATAAGTTTGTGCTCCAGTTTTTCTGCGTGACTCAAAAATAAACAATAACACAGAAAAAAAGGACGTCTGCAGTCAAACATTATCAGGAAAACTGCATTCAGAAGACAACGGTCTAAGTTCCTGTTTCATGTTAATTCAGAAAAGTGAGAACCACTCAAGAATTAATTAATTTTCAAAAAAGGTTTCAGAGAACTTCTTTATTTTGCCTAAGGGGCAAACAGATCTGCTTTTTCTTGCTGTTATTAACTTGAAGGTAAAAAAAAAAGAAAAAAAGAAATTAAATATAGCTAAAGGCGTACGGAGAAAAAATGTGGAATAAAAAACACTGTTTAATTTACAGGTGAATGAAAAAGGAACAATCCACCAAGGTCAACTGAAACCTCCTGTTAAATAAATCCAATTAATGAGACACAATATTAATTTTAAAGTAAAAAAGGTGCTCCACAGCAGACCAAAGCTTGAAAGCTGCGATGCACCTGGAATTTACACCCATCTAGGAGTTAAAGAGCTATATTGTAAAAGTGATCTTCATTAAACTCAAGTATGAAAAAAACTTCAAGACATCTTTGAGTTCTTTGTGCAGTTCTGAATGCCACGGAGGCAGAAGAGGACGAGCCAAATGCCCCACATAACAAAACATAGTACTATTCTACGTCATATTGTATGTATTATAACATAGAAAAACATGTCTAAAGATTGAATTAACTAAGGAATTTGCTATAGAATCACATTCAGAAAGTGTTTTCTTTTACATAGAAAATTGTCTTTTTTTTGTTTGTGTAAGTAAATGTTAACCCCGTGTGAAGGACGACGTGAAACTGTCCATGAAAATAGGGAGTCGTATGAGGTGATTTTCACCTGACCTGGAGTTCATTTTACAATAAAATTATTGTAAAAAATACTCAGTAAAGTCTTAAATGCTATGACAAAAAAAAAAAATAACCAGCAAAAACTAGGTGTCACTTTGCATGTTAGATTTTAAAACCTCTAATCTCATTAAAAAATAATAAAAATGCTACCACCAATTAGATTTTCAAAGCTGCATCTCACAAACCAAAAAGCTCCTCTCTTTTGGGAACATATGGTCGAAATGGAGATGTTTGGTCAGGATAATCTGTTCAACTTCATCTCCAATGAGTGGAGCACAAACTATTCTGTACATGAAATCTTTCTAGGCTGACATGTCTGACAGCTAAAGTGTGACTGAAATTGTGTCTCAGCAGAGAATCAAACAGCAGAATGTCTGAATAGAAAAGGAATCAAGGTCTTGCAATGACCCACTTCATATCCAATCTTTCTGAGACCTCAACAGAACTGTATACAAACAAACCTCAGCGAACTCAAGAGCGGGTCAAAATTCCCTAACAACAATGTGAGATTCTGTCAATATGAAAACTTAAAGGTCACTTCATCTGGAGTTGTACTTACCTTCAACGTCGACTAAAATTTTGAGGCCAGTGTGAAAAAATGTAGCAAACTTCTGTAACAATAACTAGCTTTCATCAACATTAGTAAATGAAAAGACATTGAAGAAAATAAAAATCTAAATGGAATCATCAACATTTGGTTATATTAGCCTCTGATGTCCAACCAGCATCACCTCTCCGGTCTGGAGCCATCATCTCAGAAGGTCCATTTAATGATTTATGGTCCTCACACATTCAGTTGTACTTCAGCTCAGTTGCTAAAGAACCACAGACTGACTGACAGGTCTGATCTAATGATCAGTTTGTGGATGAGACAACAACACAAACCGAAACAGGAAGAGAAGACTCAAAACTGGTTGAAGAACAGCCCAACTGTGGAGGACAGATTCACGCCACCGGCATACAGATGTGGGACTCACGAACACCTCTGTACAGAGAAGTCTGGCCAGACACTGTCTCCATGGAAGAGTTGTGGCCAGAATTCCTACCTCTGACATGGAAATTAGAAAAAAAAAACACTGGATCTTAAAAAACTTAAAAAAGACTTAAAAAACTAGCTGTTCTCATCAAAATTTGTAACAAAAGGCCGTAGGAGGCAGACTGTGTGCCAAAGGAGAGCGGCACAAAAATGAGCGTTCGCAGTATAGGTCTTGCAAGTATAGAGGTGCATTTTAATTCACAAGTGGAGTTTAAGAATTGTTCCAAAGTTTGGAAATACGGGCAGATACACATCCACCAGGAGGGCGTATGACCAGCCCAAAGCTTAATCTGCAGAAGGACTGTGACCCCAGCCAATGTTTTTAAGAGCTATCTGCAGCGTAAAGAAAAGAAACACATCTCAGTGAGGGCCTGACCCTTCCAGAGCCTTTACATGACCACCACTGAATCTGTCCAGGATTACATCAGGAGGAAAAAAGCATTTCAGTGAGGCAACATCCACAGAAGCTCTGTGGTTAGTTCGTCCACCCCAGTTTCCCCAAAATCCACAAAACAGTGCACCTGGAAGAACTGAAATAGTTTTTCTTGTAAACGCAAAGCTTGATCAGACCAAATACTGATTTTATTTAGATTTATAATCTGTTTATTCAATACAATTTTCAATGTATTAATAAAAAATAAACCACTGACAGCTTTTTTTCAAAAAGTGTTCTTATTTTGTGGCGTTTGTAAAACTTTTTGCACAAAACATTCGCACTTTGAAGCTAATTAGGTTCTAATTTTGCTCGGCGGTTTTAATGAAAGAGATAAAGTTTTGGTCACAAAAACTGTTCAACTCAAATAGCAACACCAATTGTGGAAAACCTCAGTGAAAAAGGAACATTAGTCAAACTGACACTAATTAACTGAGATACTGAAAAGCATTACACAGTAGTGGGGCGGCTGTGCATTCACTTATTAAATGTACTTTTCAGTTATCAGTGGCTCCCAATGTTCAAAATAATACAGTCAGATGATTCATTCATAAAAATATCAACAAGTCCTCGTGTGGTGTACACATATTTAATAAGTTAATAAGTTATTGGTGGCTAAACATCTAAATAATACATACAGTGGGGGAAATAAGTATTTGACCCCTTGCTGATTTTGCAGGTTTGCCCACTTACAAAGAATGCAACGATCTATAACTTTAATCATATGTACATTCTAACAGTGAAAGATAGAATCCCAAAGAAAATTCTAGAAAATCACATTATATGAATTTATAAAAATTGATAACGATCTGATGAGGAAAAATAAGCATTCTTTGTAAGTGGGCAAACCTGCAAAATCAGCAAGGGGTCAAATACTTATTTCCCCCACTGTATTATGTTAATTTGACTCTTTTGTGAAACCATATTTCGGATATAATTCAAGTTCATTTCTGTCACAAAGCTAGTCTGGATCAATTGTTTTAATTATATCTAGTTTTTACAAAAATAACAAAATCATTTTGATGCCTATCTAAAACCCTCAAGAAGTTTCCACTGTGCCATGTGACGGTTTTCATAGCCATAAACTGACCAATGAAAACTTAAAGTTAATCCCACACAGCGTCCAGTTAAGCTGAGGACTCAGGGAATATGTCACAGTCGTGCAAAAAAAGGAGCGAGAGGCGTCCCAACCTGAGAGACCTAACCTTTCTGTGTCTTCCAGCTTAAACATGGAGGATCTGACCGTCTCACCTGCTCCACAGGTGACGCTGCACTCAGTCCACGAGCCGAATTTCCAAAAGAAGCGAGCGGCCGGGACGCTGCTGTCCCCCGACACGTCTCGACTGATGGTGTACTCGTATCTCACTCCCGGATTAGCCTCCTGAAAAAGAAGCTGTAGCAAAAGAGACATTTTTTTTTTTTTTTTTAGCCCCTGCTGTTAAAAAGACCTAGAAGATTGAATTAAACAGGACAGAGCGTAAAAGATCGATAACAGTAATTCGTACCACTGGAGAAAATGGGAATCTTCAAATGTCGTGATGTGCTTCAGCTTCTGTTTCTGTTTCGGTGTGTACACGTATTCGCATTTTGTTATGATAGTGAGACAATATGTGTCTGCAAAGCCTATCCCGAGGTCTTTGATTGACAGCTTGTCGACTGAGACGTCCTAAATCCGCTCTAACCAAACGGGGACAGTCATCCTCACAACCCAAACCACAGCTAATTGTGTTTTGGTAGAATTGCCAGCACAAATCAGAAAGCAATTTCTTTACTTTGGAGCTGACAGATAACTCTCAGGTGATGCATAATTCACTGCTCCAACACTGAGACTTCTCAAGCCTTTAATCAGCAGCTTCCCGAAGTAGCAGACGATAGCGAAGCAGTTTCAGCTCGACATTTATCTTGCTTGTAATGTAATTAAAAATGGAAGTTAACGAGAATGGTTGCGTTTGAGTTGAGGTGTCAAGGAGCAGAAACTTTCCGAGAGAACTGCGTGTACACTGCTATTGCCAGAAAGCCAAATTAAAAGCCTTGCTTGACTGAAAAAAAAAGCTTTTCCGGGATTTAGCAGGAGTCTGGAGCGGCTGTTCTCTGTTCTGCTGGACAATTATCCCTGCCACAGAAGCATGAAGAGGAGCATTATGGCATCCTCACTATATAAACTGGGCGTATGAAGTTTGCAGATGATTTATTTATTTTTGGAAACATGTCCTGTGGTCCAGAGAAGTGAAAATAAATGTTCTTGAGTACATAAATAAGTATTCTGTTTTAACAAAAATGAATTCGGGAAAAAACAAGTTTAGGTTTTTTGTTGTATGACAGGGAGCTGAGCTCCATCGTGTGAAGCCGAGTATGAAAAACGAATGTTTACGCAGCACAGGAATGACCCTGAGCACAACAAAACACTCAACACAAACTATCTCAGAGAGCACAAGCTAAATGTTTTACACAGACTTTAACTAAAAAGGCAAAAGCAAACAGACTGGGGAGCCAAAAATGTTCAAAGACAAATGAATCTTTCGTGAAAGATTGTTTTACGTCTTTTGGAAATCTTTTCCTTTTCATCTTAGAGGGAGATTTTAGTCGGGCTCTTTTATGCGACTTCATCTTGTTGAGCAAGCAAAAATGTGTTTGTTATGACTGAACTTTCCTTTTCTTTGCCGTGTGAGTAGATGCTTATCTGGGCTGACAGAAGGAACTTCATTCTGCTGATGAAGTGCATTGGTGGGCATCACAAAGCAAAAACGCTGCTCTGACATACCTGAATCCACACGGGTTCCATCGTGGGCCCCGGGGACGTCAGGTTTTCCAGCTGCCCCGTCCTCTCGTAGGTGAACACGGCCCCCGCCGCCTTGTATTCGCCGTTCCACTGAATGGTCCAGCCTCCGTTCAGGAAATACTTGCTGGGGTTGTCGCTTCGTAGCGCCAAGAAGTTCCCAGCCTCGGCCACCTCCTCGATCAGGATGTCCCAGGCTCCCTCCGGGATCAGTCCGATGTCCACGTAGCCTGAAACATGTTACAAATTAGCTAAATGAGTGACACAAAAACAAAAAAACAGGCATCCTCTTAAGAGAAGATTACGTTTAAGACATGAAAGAAAAGTGAGAAGAAAATATCAGTCAGAATTCACTCTAAAAATTGAGTTTGAAGTTTGAATTCCTTCTTCCTTGTTATAAATGGCATATCTAATTAAAAAAGGACAATGAATCTCATATAATAATGGACAGTTTTTGTGTAAAACCCATCTATGCTTTTTTTAGTGTTTGTGCCATTTACTAAACTGCAATAACCTTAATTCACACGTTTTTCCCTAATTTGTACCTTTCTGATACAATCTGCCTTTATGACTAAAATCAAGTTAATAACTTTTCTAAGCTTGTGCATATTTGCGGCTACAAAAGCCTTTGTCAAAAGGATAAATCTCCTGTGAAAAGACAATATTCTAAAAATCAATTACTCAACATACCAAGGCCTTCACTCTCCTCATATGTCCTCCTCACGGTGGTGCAGGTGGAGCTGTTTCCATTGCAGACTCCACAGCGATCCTCTTTGGCTTTGGAGTCGATCACATAATCACAGCCAACATTCTGCAAAACACACGCCACAAAAAAAGCCACAAAAGCCCAGAGTCACAACTCTCCAAAACAAGTACGACGCTTTCGTTTGTGCCCTGAAGCGCATATAAGTTCACATGCAGATAAAGGGAACCATCCACAAAGAGTTCATCTTCCACAAACTTGTAACAGTGCATCCAAACCTTGAGTTTACTGTCATTTGTTTTAATCAAAATCAGAATCAGAATTAGAAATACTTTAACGCTGTAATGCCAAATGTATCATATTTGATTCATACGGTTTCTGAAATGTTTTGCGTCTGACACTTTTTGCATCATTTAATGGTAAAAACTTTGCTCTAAATCCTATTGTACACAATTAGATACACCTGATAACAGGGGGCAGAAGACTACACAAAAAATAATCTGGACTAATCGCATAGTAATAAATTATTAATATTAAAAATTCATTTTTGTTTTTTCTTTTTACATATTTTGATAAAAGGCCAAATAAAGACTTAAAACCCAAAAAAATAATTTTCAGTTTTATTTTATTCTTGGATCAGGCTTAAAAGGGTTAATAATCCCAGAAGGAAATTATTTTTATTTTTATAGTTTAAATCTGCAATGTAACTAGTGAGAAATTAGAGACAAGGACCAAACAGTCCTTTCGAAAAGCAACTTAAAGTGAGAACTAAAAAGAAAAAGCTCATGAAGAACTTAAATTAAAAAGCTATTTTTCAGTGCTGAATCACAAAGGGAAATATTTGCCGTCCATGAAGGTGAACTTCTTCTTCCTTCAAACACGTGCTGACCAGTTCAAATGTAGAAAACATGTGGGGAGACGGGCAGTCGTGGCTCAGATTTGGCCTTTAATGTTACAATGGCTGCTTCAACACACACAACCGGGCAGGTAAGACCAGGGGACGGAGGGGGGCCTGACAAAAAATGTCACAAAATGTCATAAAGGCAGAGCCCCCGGTCTGTGACGGCTGTCCACTCGGTGCACAAACAGCGTCTGAATCAGCGACTGGCATTTTAGCCTAAGGTGATAGCGGACTGCTTCTGCTCTCCCCTGTCTGGAGAGATAACGGCGCCACGTTTTTCCATCAACATGCTCATTGTCAGGCAGAATGTCAAATGTACAACACAACCTGTAGAGAAAACAAGACGAGGGTTAACTTGAAGGACTATGCGACTGGCAATGAAACGGAACAATCAATCAATCAATCAATCAATGGTTATTTACAGGACTGTCTCAGAAAATTAGAATATTGTGATAAAGTTCTTTATTTTCTGAATGTTGTGTTTTTGAATTTGTATTTGTGCTTCGTTAATGTTGTAGTGTTTTTGAATTTGTATTTGTGCTTCGTTAATGTTGTGTTTTTGAA
>JABUIW010000020.1:242687-266953 GCA_013363375.1 Menidia beryllina
ACTGTTAGAATGTACATATGATTAAAGTTATAGATCGTTGCATTCTTTGTAAGTGGGCAAACCTGCAAAGTCAGCAAAGGGTCAAATACTTATTTTTCCCACTGTACATACTAGACTGGAATGTCAAATCAAAGAAAATACTAATAATCTTCTCCATTTAATATGGAAAATGTAAGCATTTCCTCATTTTTTAAACCATATTTCCTTTAACTTATCCGAATTTAACATGTAGAATTTACATTTCCTTTTATTCTTACTGTGGAAAACTCTTCTTAGTTTTGATAATGCACGCTGCATTGATAAATCTGAAAACTGCTCAAACTTCTGTACTGTACTTTTAATACTGATCAAAAAACTGACTTCTCCCAGTCTCTTCACCTGACATCATGCAGGACCAGATTTCCAGCTCCTTATTTATGAGCATCAGTGGGTCCTTTTGGGTTTCCAAGAGATAAAGATGAACTGAAACATCAAGGTATCGACAAAGGCAAAGGCAGAAATGTTGCCGTTTATGTTATCGACAGAGGCTGTAATCCTGAACACATTTCTGTGAAGGGGAACTGTAACTGTTACACTGAGGCTGTTAAAGAGAAGAGATAGAGCGGACTATTTCTAAACGTATTTTTAAAGTGTGGAGGTGAATCCAATCTGTTTTGCAACTGTATGCTGGGCAGCTGGATCAAAAACCAGAGACCAAAAAAATAAAAATAAGAGTGTGAGGTCTGGGACTGAGGCCCCCCGAGGCCGACGTCCAGAGAAGATCGCAGCAAAAGATGGTCAACATAACGGAACAGAACAGAAAATTTCAGTTTTTTTTTTTTTAAAGCATCCAACTGACAGGAGAATCATTCCAATATGGAGCAAAAACACAATGAGGTTTGAACAAAACTCGTGAAACAATGAAGATGTTCAGACATGCAAATGTTTTTAAAGCTCATTTGTATCATTCAACCAAAGTTCAAACTGAAGTTATTGAAAACTGTAAAACTGAGTTAAACATTTATGAAAACAACACTAATCGTTCTTGGTTGCGTTAGGCTTTTTCCCATGGCTAGCTTTAAAGAACAAAGCGTTCTTAAAGAGGCTTCTTCTGCTCACAGCAGAGTTGGGACACGGGCAGACTTCCTCAATCTCTGCTGCTACACAGAAGGGTGCAGGAATGGTCAATCCAGCCCGCAGCAATAATCACGCCTAATGGAAATTTACGACGGATAATGGAAAAGAAAATCATTGCAGCGTTATAATTTACCTGTAGGATAAAACATTATTTCCATTTCCTACGATTCCACCTCAAACCATCAAAACGCTCACTGAGGTGGAGGAAATTAAAAATATTAAACAACAATTCGGGTCTTGCTGTTGTTTTTCTGAAACTTTTTGGCTCTCATTGTGTACTTTTTCGGTACTTATCCAGAGGGCCTTGGTTTTTCTGAGCCGGGATGCCATTGATCCAGCTGCTGGACCGATATTCAAGCAGCACTTAAGTGCAATTCATTAATAAAACAAACAAAGCTGATTGGTCCTGGTTATCTTTACCCTGATTAGCTGTATTGTCTTTTTGAAATCATCATCAGAAGTCTTTGAACTTGTCGATTTTTCTAACTTTTTGTTCTTGTTTTTGTTTGTTTTTGGCTTTTTGTTTTCAGTCTAAGCCATTAAAGCTAATTTTTAGCTTATTGTTATTCTCAGCGGATAAACAGCTTTAAGGCACGGAAAGAAATTATAAAAAGATAAAATTACGGCTTTTTTTAATATTTTCGCTCAGACCTGTAAATCAGTGGCAAGTCTTGTCTGTACAACATAACCATTTGAAAATCTGCAGTAATTAACAAATGCATCAACACTCTTTATTTTCCCTTCAGTAATTTTGTGTTTATGTTTATGCATTTATCAGACCCTTTTATCCAAAGCAACTTACAAAGTAGGGGGGCTCTGAAAGTTGAACTGGGGACCTCTTTATCTACAGAAAAAAAATGTTTTACCCTCCAAAAACTTATCTTTTTTGCTTTTTAGCCCCTGCTTACATTTTAGTGCCGTCTATTACTCTATTATTAAAGTTTATTACTAAAAAGGGACATACAAATCTTCAAAAGCTAAATATTGTTGAAACAGTCACTCACACTCATGTTCCGTATGTTTACATTTTTTAGTGAAGGTTAACATGAAAAAATTCAAATAAGCAGGATCTAAACCATTGGCAGGGGCAAAAAAGAGCAAGATGAGATTCTAATTTTCCGATAAAAGATGGTTCGGAGTATCCTTTTTTAAGGAGATAATTAGGGAAGCACTGGAGCATTTGGAGAATTCACACAGCTCTTATCTTATCTGCTACACACACACACACTTCCAGGTCATTCCACTCAGTTATGAGGACTTTTAGAAAAAAATTAGATTATTCTAGCAGACCAAAGTATCTAAATGCTCAGCAAATGGGACCCAATGATTCCTTTAAAGTCCACTCTAGCACAGGACACAGTTGATTATAGAAACTTTAATGGGCATTCTCAGTTATTATCATAGAGTTACACTCACTGAGTATTCATGGCCACTAATTTGTGTAGAGGGGTTGCAGGGGGGGGGGGGGGGGGTGAGCACCCTCTGGCACCAAGATATATCAGTTCTTTATAAGAGACTTCTTTCGATTTTAATAAAAAACCTTGAAAAACCCTTATTAGACAATTCAATTAAATGGCATTATTACACCCATCTGAAATGGATTCTGTGGAGTATTGAGCAGCTGGAGTTGAAGAGGCTGAGTGTGGCTGAATAAGGGTGAAAGTTCTTTACCTCATGGGGTCTCCTCAACTCCCTATATTTTGCATCTACAGAAAAGCCATTATTTTCAACACTGACCTTCTAAAACTTTTTTTTTATCTGTGTTTTAGTTTTTTATGCACACAAAAAATTGTGTGCATAAAAACAGTAAATGGAAAATTCACCAGTAGTAATTCCGCATTACTTTGCAAGGCTTGTTTAGTACCTGTATAAGCATTGTGAGAAGTTCTCCTGTCCTCATTTACATACTTATGCTGCAGTTTTCAATGCATAAAATAAAAAAAAACATGGAAATTGCTCTTTCTTACCAATAAAAAAACTGCCCGACTCTACATGAAGTGAGTGGACTTTATCCCCTGCTTAATTTCCTGTACTGGCTTTAGGGTATGTACAGTATGGAGCTATACCTGACTTGTGCTGAATCGTAGTAAAAATGTATTACCAGAAAATCTGACGTGTTGAATTTATCGCATTCATGTTGTGATGTGTGACCGTGTTTGTGTGACCAATCGTTTCCTCCCTGGGCTTCCTAGTCATTGTGGAGGACGGTGAGGAGATCACCGGTTTCTAAACTATCCACAAAAAAAAAAAAAAAAAAAAAAAAAAGTTACATGGATATGGGTTTTAAGACTCATTAAGAATGAAGATGACCTAAAAAACAGCCTGTGGCTGCTTTATAATGAACCCGGCTTATTGGAGCACAATAGCTATTGTCATTTCTTAGTTTTTGGGATGGTAAAAAAAACAAACCTTATTTTTCTGCTACTGTCAGTATGCTCCTTTAGTAATGATGTAAAACAGCTAAAACAGCGTCAGTCTCTGCACCTTATAGCAAAATGAACCTCATTCGACCTCTCAGTTAGGACACATAAGCAGCAATATTTTGTAACACCTAAGAATGAAGACTGGAAAGATGTGAAAAAAAATGGAGCCGCAGCTGCTGTCCAAGGACAATAGAACAGTGTTTTTCAACCACTGTGCCTCGGTACACTAGTGTGCCGCGAGTGATTGTCAGGTGTGCTGTAGAAAATCATTCTATTTCACCTAATTGGTCTAAAAAGATTTTTAGATAAGTAATCAGTTATCTGCAAATAATATTCCATTTTTTAATGTCTGTGCTGTTCTAGTGACTGGTGGCGTAATCATGTAATAATTCCCTATGACTAGATTTTGTACATAATTTTATATATTGAAGTGGACATGTTAAGTACAATTTGAAAGAAGAAATATAAAATACGATAAAAATACATTTTTGTGTTTATTTGATTCCTATTCAAGACACTTAAGATAAGATTAACTATAGTGAATAACTATATTCGGCTACAGATTTGTTTGACATTTTTGGTTGGTGGTGTGCCTCGTGATATTTTTCAATGAAAAACTGTACCTTGGCTCAAAAAAGGTTGAAAAACACTGCAATAGAAGAACACGTTTGCGTCAAAAAGCCTCGGCTTCTGTTCTCAGCTGCTCAAGGTAAGCATCCTGTCGTGACTGAAGATCACCCTGACTGCACACAGTTTGCTTATTGTTCCTCCGAGTCATGGGAGGGAGAAACCCACAGGCATGCAGTTCGTTTTTGATGCAACTGAAATTCATTTGTGGTCTTTTTGAACTTTGGTTGTTATGGTCTCCAGAATTAAATGACTTTGGTGACTTTGCCTTAAATCAACTGAAACTAAGGCTGTGGGGAACAGTGTTTTCTATTCAGCATTCATAGGAATGACTTACAGGCTCATTAGAAAAAAAAAAGAGAAAAAGGAAACAACTCCCCTACAAATTTCAAACAGCAAGCCACAAAAGTGCCATTAAATGCAAAGTAATGTACATGCTGAGAATGAGTGTTAATATGCATAATCTGTAGAACAAATGTTTATCTAACCATTTCTTTTGCAAGAAAACATACAAAACTGTTCTTCAACCAGGACGTTCAGCTTCTACGACTAACAGAGTCACTTTCCTGTCTCTGTTGTTATCTAACAGGAATCTTACTGACAGATTTTATACATAATATCCCATATAAAAGCTTATAAACTCTGTGTGGGAGAAAAAATGTTAAATTTAGTCGGCTTAATCTTTAGGAGGCTTTCAACTGTATTGCTTTCCATGTTGACGTTTGACTGAAAACTACCACAAAAATAAATACATATAAATAAATATTTTCTATTTGTAGTTTTTTTGTTATGAACAAAGAAATGACAAACATACAACGAAAGAGGGCAGTTTTCAGTAAAGAAACTTTCCAAAAAATGAAGGACTATAACAGCAGCTGTAATTAATAATTTCTACATTCTTTTGTTCTCCGCACTGTATATGTGATCATTCCATGGAAATGAAAAAAAAAGATTTTTTTTTTACTTTTAAAAAGGGTTATTTTACCTTTTTTCCTCAAACTGACAGTTTTACCGAAAACAAAAAGTGCAAATACACATTTCAAAGGTTTTAATACATTTTACATATGTATTAATATATAATAATATTAATAATATATTAATATATGTATTAACTGGTTTTCTTATTTTTATTCCTTAATTTGCAATTTTATAGCGATAATGAAAACAGTGAAACTCACACTGGGTTGTCACAGTCTCGTTCAGCTCTCTGGACACCGGCCCCACATGTTCTTGAACACGCTGACCACTCGCTCCACAGCGCCCAGCCGCCGTGGACGCTCTCAGGATGATATTCTGCTGCCACACACTGACCGTCAATACACCACTAGGAAGACCACAAATACAAACAAGCAAACAAAGACATAACTGTTTATGAAGATGTATCCAAAAACCTTGACTTTATGATTTTTTTTCTTCTTGGGAACTGGATTAAAACACATTTGCAATTTAATCTGACTTGGATTTGTTTTCTAGCTTCATGCTGAGTGACAACTCTCCAGGGATAAAAAAAACTGAAGATAACAGAGTTTACATTCACTAACATCACATCATGAATAATTGTTCTCATGAGATGAGATTAATATTTTACTTTCAAGAGGAATGACAGAGGTGTCATTACTCTCTCCACTGAGTAAATTAATCATGATATGAAAAGGGGTCGGATCAGGACATCAGCAACTTTCTCTGCAGATATAAAAATTTTAGTAGACCCCTTTACTGCATACAAACACACATAGATGAGACAGATAGATAGAAAGATAGATAGATAGATAGATAGATAGATAGATAGATAGATAGATAGATGGATAGATGGATAGATGGATAGATGGATAGATGGATAGATGGATAGATAGATAGATAGATAGATAGATAGATAGATAGATAGATAGATAGATAGATAGATAGATAGATAGATAGATAGATAGAATTTGCTATATGCTTTTATATTTGTATGTAGTAAAGGGGTCCCTAGAGACAGAGTTCCTCCCTGTGGAATGGCGATGGGATATAAGATATAATATACACCTTGTCTTCTCCACAACTGGTTCCATCCACGGCTCCATCCAGCTTTGAGTGGCACGTTGTTCCCACACTGCACCACAGAGTGCTGCACACATTCTGGGAAAGAGGGAGGAGATGAATGACTCCGCACCTCATGATGACGGGACGCAGGCCGCACAGTACAATGGAAAACTGAGAATTTAGCAAAAGGAGGTTTTCTATTTGAACAAAAAGCTATTCAAAGAGCACATAAAGGATGTGCAGAGGAAAAATATGATTGCTTAGGATCTATCTGCACACTCCAAGGTTAGTAAAACATAAACGATGACAAAAAGTTAAGTGTGCAGATGGTTAATTGAAGCTTATAGACTGTTGGTTTGACCTATAAAGAATCAGAGTGATGAAGCAGCATGTCACGGTTGCATAGCAGCTCTTTGTAGGGATTATTTCTTGGCATGGTAAATTTTGAGCGAATCCATTCTTAAGGGAGCTCATCAAGGAGATCATGAGAACAGCTACAAACAACTTCATGTAATTTTCACACTACATTGCGCACAGAGAGAGACAACACAAATCAGCTATCAATGAGATTCTAAAAATCATTTTATGGCAATCTAAGTCCACATTAATACTTTCTACTGCGCCAAATTGACAATTGTCAAGCACAGATGTCATACTTATTAATACAGAGACTATTTGAGATGATTATCAGTCTTTGAAAGTGTATCAATTCTAAAACAAAGGTTTTGAATCCTACTGGTTTGAGCTGTTTTGTTGCATGTCCCTGCAAATACAACACATTTCATGGTCGGCCACCTGAGAATATCCACCAAATTCTCATAAATAACGCAGACCTGTGTTTGAAATAATACTGATGATAAATCCAGAGGGGAGGTGTTCATTTTCTGTGGAGGTCACACCTGTGACTGATGATGCCCAGATGTCAAATACGTGTTATATCAGTGTCCTGAGTGATTGCTGCAGCTGTGTTGATTCATTCTTCTCTGGTGCCGTTTGACATTTGCTACAAATGTGAGGACATTTTGCATTTGATCACACATAACCACGATATAGGTTACATTTTTTTCATCCAGATTTCTGTGATTGAACCTTTAGAAAGCCAAGATTAACAATAATGATCCGACACTAATTAACTTCATTTAGCATATCTGTAAATGGATTATTCCTAAATAACAACGAATGATAAAACAGGAAAAAAATTGAGATGATAAGTAGCAATTATGTAAAAATTGACATTCTGGATTTTGTCATTATCATGAATTACCTCATATGACAAGAATTTGTAAAGACTGTTGGTTGTAAAATTAGTTTGATATATCAATTCGAAACAAACACTTGGATAAACTGGCTCTGAATTAAAACATAAATGTCATGTTTTCAGCCCTGAAGCTCCACCACTGGGCTGATTGATAATTACCCTCACCTGCACGCCGCCGCTCCCTATTTAACCAGCTGCTCATCTGCAGCTCAGTGCGAGATCGTCTGTTGCTCTGGTCACAGCTTTCAAGCACTGTTCCTTGTTCCATGAAGTTTTCTGTTTTTTTGACTCTGCCTGTTCTTGACCACAGATTTTGCCCAGTCCTCCTGAAGAAGTCTGATCTCCTGTTGCCGAACCCAGCCTCCCTCTGAACCTGCCTCCAGCCTTCCGTTTATTGGATTTTCTGTACCTGAGACCCATCCGTGCATGACCTGGACTGATTCTACTAATGAGACTCTGGTTGGTTGTTTTTGTCCCAGTTTGCTCCCCGAGCTCCCCAGTCAACTCCTTTGCCCATTCTCCCCAACCTTTGGACTCCCCATCTCCCATCTACCTGTGAGCCCACACCCTCTAGAGCCCCTTGTTACGTTTGCTCTTGTAATAAAAGTTTGGTGTACTGGACACGTGCTTTGGCTCCGTTCTGGGTTCAGACTATCACTCAATTATCGTTACAATAAATTTGAATTTTAAAGAGTTTTTTGGCAACAGGAGTGCTTAATGTTCCTCAGATAAAATGGAAACACAATTCAAATCTGATGAAAGAGAGATGGAGGAACTGTGACTGATGTTTAAGGGCACAACAGATTATTTTTTTAGTTATGATTTAAAGTTGGTCCTCATGTAAAAAAGATCAGTTAGGCTTTGATAAATAAAACAGTCAAGAAAGTCTCAGAGAATGGACACTTATGGAAATACACGGAGGTCATAAAGTTGCACCTTTTAGTTGCTCTATTAACTTTCTCTCTTGAAGTTTCAAGTTTTGCAATTTCTCAGGGAACCCTTAGGAAGTGTGCCCTGGGTTCCCAGGTCCAGGTGGGCCCATCAGTCACACAATACTTTGTCACCAACTGGCAGAACCAGGGAGAGGATTTCACAGCAGTGTGTAATAACTGGAGTCCTGGTGCCTTTAGTAAGTTAAAGGATTAGAGGCTTTGGAAGGTCACTTCGGGTTTCACTCGGAGTTTCCAGCCACCGAGGTGTTAAACCATGGAGCATTGTCACGTTGAGAAAAACACAAACCTTTTGTATCTTCCATCTTTCAGACTCTTTTCATAAGGGGTCGGCAAAGGGAGAGGCTCATTTAAAACAGATACCTCGAACTGTTATGGAAGATTGGAAATTAAGACTGAAGTCTGCTAAAAGATTACAGCAGAGAAAGAATATCAAGCTTATTATCATGTGTCGCAACATTAGTTTTTTCATATTCGTATCAGCAATATTCCAGTATGAATTCAAGTATCACTGAAGTAATCTAAAACCTTTTTATAGTGAGCATTTTAGATCCAGACAGAGGAAATTAACGGGGACACGCCTGAAGTGAAACGGCCACATGTGGGGCAGAGATGCTCATTCTTAAAGAAACCTCTTGAACTACATGTTCTCTTGTTATAAAAACTCTAAAATCCCTCTCCTTCCCATCTCCCTCTGCAGTCTCTGAAGGCCTATACGATCTTAAAAAGCAGAGAACTGTCAAAAAACCCTCTCCGATATTTCTGCCACATCGAGGGTCCAAGCTTGTGTATTTTAACTGCCAGTGACCTCACACTTCCCATAATGATGAAGGGAAGAAATGGCTTGAACTTAATATTTTTCCTCTGTTTTGTTTGTGCTAAGCTGTCCTTACGCCTGCTCTTGAACTTATTCTAACTGGAGGCTTTTTTTTTCATAGTCATTCTCTCAGGCTTTGAAAAGATCGCTGCTGCAACAGGTTAACTGTTTCTCCCGTTGCCATGGCTACGTATGATGTAAAGATTTGCCAGGTTTACCGACAGAAGTCCTTCCATCCCCGCAGAAAAAAAAAAAGTTTTTGGTATCTGATTCAAAGAACGACAAAGCGTCCCCAGAGCTGTTGCCTTTAGGACGGTGCCATCCTCTTTCATATTTACACTGCATATATTATTGTTCCGGTATGAATTAGTAATATATGAATATATGAATGTGTAGCAGGGCAATATAATAAACAGAGTTCATTTGTCACAGTTACCTTGGGGATTGATAAACCAATAAAGTTATGCATTGAAATGGTCAGCATAACATTTTTTGTCAGGATTTCTTCCTACTTTGGCTGCAGAGTCTGTTTAACTCTGTTTAATTTATAGTTTAATTCTGCTCTAACACTAATATGTTTGCTCAGGACTACAGTACATTTATATTCTAAATATTTATCTCCAGATTTGGCATTATGAACAATCATCAGATGCCACCATTTCTACACTAATCAAGGGCCAAAAAAAAAAGGGATCATGAGTATCTATCAAATGTCAGTCCAAAAACCAGATTCAATGATCAGATTTAATTTGGATATGTGAATTAATATTAAAACCAAACACACAATGTCGATGTGAGTTTAGGTCAAATTGTGGATCTGAGGCTGCCTTGCTTTGATTAATAACACTGATTGACAGCTGGCGAAAGACAAATCAATAGAAGAATCCCCTCCTGATGCCCAAACTAACACCGCATCCAACAACTAATGTAATCAATTTACCCAAGGACCAAGAGCAATCAGGAGTTTCGCTGTCTAAGTCATTACAGTTTCAACAATCTGCAGCCCTCCCAGGAGCTCAAGGCTACGGGACAATACAGGCTATCATTTGTACTGCTTAATTCTCAGTTTGAGAGTTAATGCAAGAACAATTTAGGAATAGCCAAATCCAGGAGGATGTTAGATCATCACTATAAACTGGCTATAAACTGGTGCATATCAGAAATTGGTCATGAACTTTTCTAATCGTTATCTCGACAGGAAGCATTACAAATATCACAACAAAAGAATTAATCAAATTAACACTTAAATTTCAATCTAAATGGCAATTGTAATGATGGTGATGTCATCACACACACAATGCTACAGACTATAAAAACTAGATGTACAAAGCAAACTTGAACCAAACACCGTTGGAAAAGTCTGAGCAAAATGAATCCACTTAACTCATCAAGTTCAGACGAGTGTCTCATCCCCGCGGAGCTGCATTTGCTTGTTGTAACTTTCTGTCCTGCTGCAACGCAATCAAGACTCACGACGCAAAAACATTGATTTCTTATTTCAGAAGAACACAGGGGCGAGCTTTTATCAGTTCTTCTGAAAACACTCTGTGTTTTCGTGGGCGTTCTCAACTAAAATGATGCTGTCGAACAGCCTTTAATATAGCAGAAATAACCTGAATGTTCTGTTTGTGAGTGCTTCATAAATACCATGTGTGTCTGGCATATTCTTCCAAACTTCCCAGTTGTGTTGCCATTTAGTGTGTTGTTACCCACAAAGATTATATCTTTTTTTAGAAAAAGTGTGCTCAAGATTGATTTAATGGTCCAAAGTGAAGCAAAAGCTGTTATAAATCTCTTTGCACCTTTTTGTACAGAGACATATGTTTCATTACACCAGTAATGGAAAAACATGTTGCTCACAGTTTATACGATCTTATAAAATCTCATAAAATAGAAAAACTGAGTGTGATTCCCCAAAACCAGTATGCAGCACCCTTAACCTTAGAATGATAGACCAACATATTTTATACATACGGTTTCTGAAATGTTTTGCATCTGAGACCTTGATGGGTAAAAGTCTTGCTCAAAACCCCGTTACACACCATCAGATATACCTGATAACAGTTGGCAGAAGGCAACACAACAATAATTTTGACTGCTATTGGATGATGAATAATCGAAAATTATTTCTGTTTGTTTTTCTTCATATTTTGTTAAAAGGCCAAATAAAGACTTAAAAAACTAAATTCACTCTATTTTTTCTTGGATCAGGCTTTGACATTCTTGGAATGTGAAAAAGTCAATGACACTCCCGGGCAGGTGATTTAATAGCTCCGTGCCATGAATGATGCATGTTACTACTACTTAGTATAAAATACAGATACTTCAAGTTGCATAGAGAGAACTGAGTTCAGCTGAACTCATTACTTGATTTGTGAGTGTCCTGATGATTTAGTATGGTCTTTTTTTCTGCAGTTGATGTCCACACAAGAACACGACAGCAAGAGGCTTTAAACGGGAGGTGCACAGTCCCCACTGTGAAGGTGTGCGCGTATATGTGGGGGGGTAATGATCGTCTAAAAAATGCTCGAGGCAGCGCATGATGCAGAGCTCTCGCTATAGAAAGCACACCTTTAGAATAGCAATTGAGGCTTTTTATTATGCCACCATAAGTACTCGATGTCTCTCTGTTTAGCCACAAAACTGAGGAGTGAGCAGAAAGCAGCACTCTGACACTTCAAAAGGACAAACTCTCAGCAGTACTCCGGCAAAGAGCCGGCACTTTCCCCACAATACGTGTTCACATGTTCCTGTAGCATTTGATGGTGATGTTCTGTGCTTTTCCCCAGGGGGGCTGGGTGGAAAACATCTTCAGGGAGTCCAGCTTCAATGTTGTGAACATTTATATTCACCAGTCACGACACACTTTCCACACTCCTGAACAAATGTGAAAAGGTTTTGGTGAGTGTCCTTGTCTTGTTTTTACACATCTTTGGTCTTGGTTATCTGGCTGCCTGTCCATGCTGATGAAAATCCAGATTATCTCCATTTTGCATGCTAACTTCATTTAATATTGACTCCAATGCTTTTAAGTCATGGCCAACAGTATTGCAAAGGGTCGGGAATAATGTCTCAAAACCATCATTGGACATATTACTCTATGGTACTGAGGATATCATCTTGCCTATTCCCAAAAATCTTTTTTAGTATTTAGCAAATTACTACAAAATCCAAAAACAATGAAAAAGACTAGAACAATAATTCATGCTTTTAAAATTCCAATATGGTAAATATTAACGCCGAGATAACAAAAGGGTTAACCTCAGATAAGAGACACACTTTCAGACTGAAGTTTTACGAAGGGCGAAGAGAGACAAAACATAATGGAATTAATTGTGTTTAAAACAAAAGATCAAACCGTGTCCTTGTGTTCTGTAGTTTTAATGAGGGTTACGAGATGTTTTTCTTTCAGTCTTCAAAAAAATCTGACTGAAAGAGGTTTAATTGCTACTCAGAAGACAGCTCCTCGCCCTCTGCTCCTTCAGTTAAGTGAACAACCTCTTCTGTTGAAACATCGGGTCCTGTTACCGGGCACATGACCTGTTTTTTGCTGCTCAGTTTTCTTCTGAGTCTCCAAAGCCTCCAATATAGTTTTCTGCCTGAAGCCTTCAGGGATTCTCTTCATCTCGACATCTTTAGCCAGAGCTTCCAGCCTTTGCTTGCTCTTGAGCCTTTTTGTGACAGCATGGGGTTCCTCTAATCTTTGGAGCTCCTATCTCCCTCTGCTATAATCTAGTTTGTATCTGGGGTTCTCCTTCAAAGAGGGGCTGCAACATCATTGTAGTAATTGAAATCTTGAGTCTCTGCCCGGTCTCTTAAGTCTCAATGTTCCGGGAGCAGATGCTGCATTAATTAAGATCCATTTGTCTGGTCCGTAGTGCACTCTGCTTAATGTTCAGTGGAGATGCTCCTCATATTTTTTCTGGTTTCTTGGAAAAAAAAAAGTTTTTAACCGACTATTTCTTGTCCTCTATGTCTTGGAGCAGATTTTCCTGCCCATTTGTTCTCACCGCGAACCAAATTGATCAAAACGATGTAGATTAATGGCTAAAACTGTGGCAGAAAGTTATATAAGCATTTATTTTTTGCGTAATTTGTGGAGCTGTGTTAAGGATCTCTTTTATAAATCAAAATAAAAATTGAAACCATGCACATGTGGATAAAACTGGATTTCCCATTCTTAAATGTGGAAATATACCAAGCTTGTAAAACCAGTGCTTCCACCAAAGCTACATAGAAATAATAAAATAAGCAGCTTAAAGACGAGGCTTGAATGTTTTCCTTTCTTTGGAGAGAAGCACTTCAAGAATCATAAACAGAGGAAAGCTTTTGAAATAAAAAAGAAAACAGAAAAGCTAAGCTCAGAACAAAGAAAACCTCAGGAGGTTAAAAAACAAAAAATGGCCGAAGATCAATTGAAAGGTAAGCACGTCAGTTCAATCAGAGATAAGCTGTTTGTGAGTTATCTGATAATCACACAGCAGCTCTGTGTTGGGACCATGCACACATGCCAAGTGGGCACCGTGACATGACAGCTGTTTCATTTAGCGGTTTCTGGAATCCCTCAGGAAGCATTGTATTGGGTTAAAATAATCTTACATGGCACATTGTTGGTTTTTGAATAAGGGGGTCTTGCCTAGGAGAGGAGAATCAACTTAAATCCCTCACAGAAGAACAACCTTTGGACAAACCGTTCTATCAGTCAGAGGGGGTCACTTCTGGAACAGCCTCCCAACAAACATCAGGGAAGGTCCCACTTTTTGCACATTTAAAAAGCACCTTAAACTGTTTTTTAAAAGTTCCCAGTCATGCACTCACTAATTTTATTATTTTGATGTCATTGTCTGAACGTGTGTCTTGACTAATATTGTATTTTGTGATCTTGTGTTGTTTTATCTTCCTGCCTCAGGACGACAGATGTAAATTAGCAACTATGCTAGAATCTGGCTCATTTACAATCTGTACGGAAGTGTAAGATTGTTTATTAATGAGCACTGTCCTGATTAAATTACATTAAACCAGTTCTCTTGGCCGGCTTAGGCAGGGAACAACGGCCTTCTCCAAAGATCTCAAGCAATTGAAGGAGCACTTTCAATAACTCCACCAACTTCTCCATTGAGGGGGCGCGAATTAAGGACTTTGGACGCGAATTAAGGACTTTGGGAGGTAAGGTCTGGGTGTTGTGGGACTGTGATGACTGAATCACCTCTGAAGTTTTGCATGGATATCTAATAAAACGCCTATCGTGGGGCAAACGGGACTAAGTGCCCTCTCTTCTAAAGAAAAGTGGAGTGGAGGGAACCATCATTGGATGAGCCTTCTAAGCCTTACAGGGTGTTGGAGGTTGAGGCCCACTTGACCAGATCCTCAGCTTCAAAGAGGGAGCGGGGTTGTGCATTCAAAGGTATCAAACGATTTCGCTTCAGGGGAAAGCTGGGCTCAGATATACATCCAAATGGAGTTTGTAGAAAAGCGACTGCCCTTCTGCATCAAAACGATCCGCACGGGAGGTTGGGGCGTTTCATTAGGAAGTCTCCTTGCGAGGCCTCTAGAGTTACAGGATGACAAATTCATCTGACTAGCGAATGCCGTGTGATCACCCGCAAAGACTTTAGAAGTTGGATTTTGGACGGATGGATTGTTCAAATAACTGTTAAAATACTGGATACACTTTTAAGATAAAAATGCTAAGTTATTTCTGGTACCTGGCACACGCAAGTATGAGCACATTTCACCTATTTTAGCTTCATTCCACTGGCTGCCCATCCATCTTAGGATTCATTTTAAAATTCTTTTATTTATTACTTTTAAAGCCTTGAATGGCCTTGCCCCACTTTACCTCTGTCTAATTTTAAAACTCTTCTTAAGACCCACCTCTTTTCTTTGGCTTTTGATACCATGTAGAACGTTGATTTTATGTATATACATGCATATTTTTACTTTGATTTTTTACTGTGTACCTCATCTTTTCTTGCTGTACTTCTATTGTGTTATCTATTTATTCTGTTTATCTTTTTGTGCAGCACTTTGGAAACCTTGTGTTTGTTGAAATTCGTGCTATGTAAATAAAGTGGATTGGATTGGATTGGATGCCTGCAGAAATAGACCCATACAGACCATTGTAATCATAAAACAATCGAGGTGCAATTCCAGTATTATTATTGTACTTACTGTATATTGATTATTTCATTATCAGTAAAAGCAGTGATTTTAGTGATAACACCACTAAAAATGTAGCATCTTCAAGTGATTCTCATCCAGGATATGAAATATTCCCTCAGTCCCAGCCCATGATAAATGTTCCACACAGAACACACGAGGGGACATGAGGACTCCTGATGCAATAAAGCAGCCAGCTGACCCTTCGTACACGCTTAAAAAGTCTAGACGGAGCAGGAACCTGGGAAGATATTGAAAGTATTGGCTGCTGAATAACTCAAATACCTAAGACCTTTTTCCTCTTGTGGGTTTTATTCGTCTTGTCGCTAATAAAAAATATCGAACTTCTTTTTTTTCCCCTCACAGTGTGCTTCACGCATCTGTGGAAAAGGACATTCTGAACGCGCCATTTAGTGCCGTTACTGTCAGAACAATCAGCTAGAAGCAGAGGGTTCAAGTACCCGGCTCCGTTTGCAGCATGAAAAGAAACCTGCACGAACAACAAATCCTATCTATTATCTGTTCTCTAATCCTCAGCCATATTTTAATCTAAGCAAACAAAAAAGATCCTAATAGAGATTGTGGCAAGTAACACCAGTACAAGCAACACAGTGAAATAAAATAGGGAATTGTGTATTACTGTAAATCACTGTAGAAACAAGAAATGTTCACAGGTTTAAAAGAGGGGGATTTTGAGATTGAAAACAAATGATTGACTTTTGCAGGCATTAAAAAAAAAAAGAGTACCATAAATTAATTAAGCAGAGGATTCAAGTAACCGGCTCCGTTTGCAGGCTGAGAAGAAACATGCACACACAACAAACACCATCTATTATCTGTTCTCTAATCCTCAGCTATATTTGAATCTAAACAAACAAACAAAAAAAAATCCTAAAACAGGTTGTTGCAATTAACACCAGTCCAAGCAACACAGTGAAATAAAATAGGGAATTGTGTATTACTGTAAATCACTGTATAAACAGGAAACGTTCACAGGTTTAAAAGAGGGGGATTTGGAGATGGAAAACAAATGATTCCCTTTTGCAGGCATTAAAAAAAAAGAGTACCATGAATTAATTATCTGTTCTATCAAGCACATCATTAGCTGGTTTCATGATAGAATGATGGTAATTGAAGAGGCTTACGTCCATGTCATCGCAGAGCAGGGACCCGGGTCCGTACTGCAGGCGGCACTGATGGACGGCACTGTACAGCACTCCGGGAAGCACCGGGGTCACAGACAACCTGTCCTTCACCGGAGCATCATCCAGGCACCAGCCCCAGCCGCGACTGTGGGGGGTAAAGAATAAAGAGGAGGGGGTGAACAGTTAGAATATCTACAAAGGCCTCTTAGCTGGAAAAACTGTATCTTTCTCCATCACTTTAGTTGCCCATTTCATGTGAGAGATTTTTTTGCAAATGATGAGATATTCTTCAGCTTACAGCTGGTCAGAGTAAGACAATAACTAAATTAAACAAATGAGATTTTGCTTTTTTTTTTAGCCGATCCGAGGTCCTTCAGCATGATTCTTTAGTGTCAGATTGCAGAGCTAAAAATTCATTTTGTTATGATTTTAAAACTTAATTTTGAAATTATTCAGAATTGGTCAAATCTTTTCTCTCTTGCACATTTTATGTTATGAAAAAAGATTAATTTTTGTTTGACTTGGGAAAATAGGTTTCCTTCAGCGACAAGAAACCCTTTGGGAGTCGAAACACACAACCCAGAAACAACAAAGATTCACCCAAAACTTAAAATATGACAAACTTAAATATACATTTGGCTTGTACTAGGATAAAAAAAAACATGCAACTAACACAGAGTGGGTCAGAGTCGTTCCATTCAGCAGTTTCATCCTTTTCCAGAATGGAGGTAAAAAATAGAAGAGAAGAGAAGAGGAAGAAAACAACGCTTATAGCAAATAAGAAGTGTCTATTATCATGGAAAACTTTACAATGTATTTCTTAATGTTTATCTAAAATCAATTGGTTCAACTATTATCAGTGACAAATGTGAACACCCCTGGTGAGGACCATTCTGTTAGCATAGAAAAACCACCCACACACTCAGTAAGGAGCAATAAAATAACTCCACTGGGAGTCGTGAAACCGAGATGATAATGAATATATTCACTCATCTTCCAGTGGCTGAGCAACTGACAGGCTTTTAAGGGAGGGTGGATATTTGAACTGAGACACACCAAGATTTGGCAGACTATTCTGAACACATTAACCAGACTGCTGATGAACTGCTTTAACTGTAATCTAAACTTTATACGGTCTCCTTTGACTATCAAAAAGTGCTACCAAAAATAAGCCATGTAGGAATCAGTCCTTCATTAAAAAACCTGGAGGTGTGCAGTTCAATGAAAACCACAGAGGATAGTTTTTTTTTAATCAAAATTGGGTCCTGCAAAAAGATTAATTGCAGAAATTATGAAAGTATTCAGATAGAGGCTAAGGAGTGGAAAAGAATGATAAGAAAAAGTAACAACAAATATTCATTAATGTAACACAAGCTCGTTATCTTTGCTGATGAAAATATAATCATTCTTTAGAAGTAAAAATGTTTTTCTTAATGCTTATCAACCCTTTACTAAAGATGCTTTAATGTCACTTAACCCTGTAATGCCAAATGTATCATATTTGATACATAAGGTTTCTGAAATGTTTTGCGTTTGACACCTTTTGCATAATTTAATGGTAAAAACTTTGCTCAAAATCCTATTGTACACAATCAGATACACCTGATAACAGGGGGCAGAAGACCACACAAAAAATAATCTTGACCTATCGCAATTGTAATAAATTATTAATATTAAAAATGTATTTCTGTTTTTTCTTTTTACATATTTTGTTAAAAGGCCGAATAAAGACTGCAAACCAATAAAGTAATTTTCTGTTTTGTTTTATTCTTGGATCGGGCTTTAAATGGTTAACAGACATAAGAGGGGCACATATATAGTTGTAAGTTTAATAGAAACTTTAATAAGATGGAGACTGTGCCATAAAAATGTGCATTTTAAATCAATGACTGAGGGAAAGCCCTTTTCCTTATAACTAAAATGCAGGTGAGTCAAGTGCACAGTGAGAGTGTCTAAATAACTAAATCCCAGCCAACAATGCTATCAGCCCTCCTCCACCTGTAAATATGCTGTCATCGGCAGGAACTCACTCAGCCCCGCTATAGCACACACATCTCAGCAGTAACATAGCAGCAGCTACAATAAGGTGTGGATCTACTTTAAACTGCTCGCAGTAGAGAGCTGTGCTGTCAGCATTAATGAATCTCTGTCGCCTACACAGTAATCCTACAGGACATGATTTACATTTCATGTCAATATGGTCACAGACGCTCAAGCAAATAGTTTTACTATCAGGGAAAACACAACTGGTTAGAGTGACATACATTAAATTAGTTATGAGATTAAATCAAGTTAGCATCCATCTGTCCCTTTTCTATACCCTCTTTATCCAATTCAGGTTTGCTGAGGGCCAGGAGTCTCCGTCTTTGAAAGGGGGAGGAAGCCGGATTACTGGGCGAGAAACCACTCATGCGCATAAAAAACACACGCAAACTCCACTCTCAAAAATCAAGTAATTTAATCCTTTAACACCCCTGCTCAACCACTGGGTAGGGAACATTTTCCACTGCTTACAATCGGTCATAGGATAGACAAGAGGTAGTGCACTTACCTGACCTAGCTCTAAAACTCAGTTTTGGTATGCGACGCCTAAAGTAAATATGAGTTACAGGAATTTTTTCCACATTTATATGATAAAATGTCACCCCGACTATACTAATATGTACTGTACAACAGTTCAGCATACAGAATAGTCAATTCTTGTGTCTTTCAAACACACTCAAATACGTCTTTAATACATAATAACAATTTAGTTGGTCTGAAAACCTGCTAAAAAAGATTAACAAACCCAGATAATTCTGGGGTTTGAATCACTCCTGAAAGTCTAAGATCTACTAAATCTAGAGAGGCCTGAGGATGCTCTAAATGTCCAAAAACAGTAAAACAGTCAAATCCTTCCAAAAGCTGCTCACTTTCAGACATGTTTTTTTTTCCTTTTATCAGACAGATAAACATGTCAGAAACTTCGACTGAAAAGCTGCTGTAGGCTTTAACGTAATCTAAAAATCCTCATTCACCTCACACCAGGGCAGTGGATTCTGCCATACCTGTCATACATGTACGGAGAAAGTTCAAAGGTACGAATGTACTGTAGGTGTAGCTCTACTCGATTGAACATGTAATCATGCTAAACAGAAACAGCAGCTGCAAAGCCCAAATCAATCCTCCTCCAACATATTAGGCCACAGATCTCAGACTCTGGTCCTTAAGGATGTTTCTCTGCTTGAACACACCTGATTTGAATTGGATGAATCTCTTCAAAAAATATTCCACATTTCTGCACAGAAGTGCTGATGTTGCATTGATCTAAATCAGGTGTGTTGAAGCATCTGAATCCTGCTGGGCATTGGCCCATTGAGACCTCCACATTAGGCAGTTATTCTGACAAGTTTGTTATAACGTGCTTGTTTTTTCTATCCAAAAGATGTTGCTGTGTATTATGACCAAACATCTTAACTTTGCTCTTGTCAGTCTGAGGGATATTGTTTCAGAATTCTCGTAGTCTGTTCAAATGCAAAGCCAAGCCATGCTGCTATTTTCTTTAAGAATAAAGTTTCTCCTGCGAGTCTGCAATCAAACAATAAATAGGTATTTCTACTTGTACGGTTGCCAGTTTTAATATTCACCATGCAAACTGAGCCGTGTAGATTCAGAAATAAAGCACCTTCATGTAGTTTCTGAGAGCACAGCATGGTCCTGTATGACTGACCTTCGGGGTGAGCCTGACTGTGTGTCCATTTTGATATCCCTGTTTAATATTTCAATAATCTTTCTCTCTGCAGAATTTTAGACTCCAAAGCTCTCATTTAGAAATAGCCTTATAACCTTTTTCACACTGATGAGCAGCAAAACGAGCTCATCACAGATGATAGTTGATGTTTTTTTCTGTTTGGCATTGTGATCTCACACCCACTGATGATACATTAATTATTGAGCCCACCAGCACCTGACTGATAATAACCATCTAAATTGCTGTGGAATCAGCAAGGGAGTAGGTGGATTGTAACACATTGCGTCTGCGTATTGGTTCTGTTTTTGTGAAATAAAAAATTATATTCAGCCTTGATTCTTATCTGAGGTTTTTAGCCTTATTTCACAGCCTGGTAAGCTCCAAACGTTCCTATTCTGCGTCCTTATGAATGAAAATCTGAAGGAGTCATGCTTTCTTTTCAATTTGCTCTATTAAAATCACACTGTAAAACAGATCATCATATGAGATTAAAAGGCGATTCAAATATTTGCGGAAAATCAGCAAAACATGCAGTCAAAGCAGATTTTTAATGACCAAACTTTTTATTATTTTTTATGTTAATCAAATATGTGTAGATGAGTAATTGATTCCTTTGGGCTGGCTCTAACAAATTATCCACACATAAATGTGGCAAAAATGACAGCTTTGATAGGATTATGATGTGCCTGTGGTGATTACATAAATATAAGCTTTGAGATTTGAATAAAAAAAAATTCATAGTATTCTATAATAGACCCTGAAACTATACTCAGAGAGCTCTGTGCGGTTATAGTTTTTATACTTATTGAATGCAAATAATTCCCTCAAACTGATCAATATATAATGAGAATGTCAATTAACTAACAAAAAAATCCTGTGGATTTCATAGGAAGTAAATAGGAAGTGACTGAGTATTTCCGGTAATAGTCAGAACTGTTGTATTCAGTAATATAACAGTTCAATAATAAATCAAAAGTTTGGCTACACAACATTTGCTTTGGAAATGTTTTATTTTTTAAAAAAGCAACAAAAAAAAAAAAGAAAAGCTAAACGTCTGCTTAAAGTCCTGCTGAATATAAGAAAAACCCATTCCCTGGTTTCCCCATGAAGATGCTTTTAAAGAACACACATCACTCAAACAAAATCAATGATATGACACGACGTCATGGTGACGCTATTCTTTTGGATGACAGCAATTAAAATGTTCTGCACGAGTGCACGTGGGCTTAAGGGAGGCAAGGAGGGCAAATTTGATCATGATGCCGCTTCTGTCGCAGCACTGTTTCCGGTCAATTAATCAACTTTGCTTTGAAAACGCCTACAGTCAGTTTATCAGTAATATATGACATGTTCGGATTATTTTAAGTGGAATATATTTCACAGTGATTGAAACCGATTTAAGCATTAAATGATGGCTCTGTCCCGTCCACATGTGATAACATCAGCTCTCAGCTGAGTGTGACCTTCTGCATTCCACATAAAGTAACACCTACAGAGGCAGTACGAGCCGTGGGGGCCTATGGAAATGACAAAAGCCACGCACAATGGATGCCTTGTCTCGTGGTAAGTGGCAGAATTAAGTCAAGGAAAATTGGGACGAGTGCTGGCATTTAGAAGGACAGAGTGGGAACGTTGGACACTATCAGAAGCATAGCTCCTCGAGGAAAAGAGTTTAATAAGCACAGACTCTTCATTTTCAAAGTAGTAAATGAAAGTAAAATGAAATTAAAAGAAAATAAGACAAAAATGAACAAGAAAGCAGCTGTGGAGCTTGATTTTTAAAACTTATTCTCATATCCAGAAAGGAAAACAAACCAAGTAAAGCTACTTCCCAGTAAAGCTAGCAGACCCTCAGTGTACGGTTAGTGTGCAGTGTTCTGATAAAAAAAGAAAGCAGCCAGCACTGTTCTTTGTATAAAACCATTTCATTGCAACAAAAATAGTAATCATAGCACTGCCACACCAAAGAATGTGTTGACACAAAAGGAAAGAAGTGTTGAGAGAAAAGTTACAACGTGTGCCAGTACATGTGCCCTGGGGGTTGGTGGTTGAATAAGTCCTCTGAGATTTTGACTTGTGTTTACAACTGAAATATACACCGCTGGAGGAAATAGAGGGGCGGCACGGTGGTGTGGTGGTTAGCACTGTCGCCTCCCAGCAAGAGGGTTCTGGGTTCGAATCCCGGGGGAACCAGGGCCCTTCTGGGTGGAGTTTGCATGTTCTCCCTGTGTCTGCGTGGGTTCTCTCCGGGTTCTCCGGCTTCCTCCCACAGTCCAAAAACATGCATGTTAGGTTGATTGGAGATTGGGGAAATTGCCCTTAGGAGTGAATGTGAGTGTGAGTGGTTGTTTGTATATCCTGTGTGTGGCCCTGTGATGGACTGGCGGACTGTCCAGGGTGTACCCTGCCTCTCGCCCGTTGGCCACTGGGATAGGCTCCAGTTCCCCCCGCGAACCCCATGAGGGAATAAGCGGTATTGATAATGGATGATGGATGGATGGAGGAAATAGAAAGTTCCACTTGAGAATAAAAAGTTGACAGGTTTGTACACCATACCTGCTCTTAGGCTAAATGTATATAGTGCAGACCCTGAATTCTAACTAATTCTAATGTTTCAAACCATTAACTGTGAGATTAGCCTCTAAAATCAAATCTCAGTCCATTCACATATCCTCAAAGCCAAATCTCAACTGCAGGTGATGGAAAGAAATCCCACTGTGTCTTAAATATCAGTAAATTAATCTTTAAATATTTTTTTAGTTCAAATTTCTTTCATTTAATAAATCAACCAAAGAGCAGATTCCGCAAGACCTCAGATTTCGTATTAATTTTTTTTTCTCTTCATCATTTGACCTTACTGTTTTCATTCAACCAAAGCTAAATATAAACAGAAACAGCTTGAAGAAGATAAAAAAAGCATTACCTCTAAAGCATGAAGCGTAGCGTAATTTTTCAGCTCATTCACTAACATTAGTTTTAAATCCCTTGTCGGTGGTGTCGTGTCAAACTCTTTTCATGTCTTCATACACTCATTTTAACCAGTGTTAAAGAGAATTTATGACACCTTGCTAAGGTCTTAAGGAAAGTGCGAATTTTTTTGTTAATACAAAACACAAAGAAAATTCTTTCCTTTCATTTACATCATTTTATTAGGCGGATCATTTAAGGACAATAGACCATAACCCACTCCACTCCCCCCATTTCTTCCTCATTGACATAATTTAATCTCTGTACCTGACTGTACACAGAGCAGCTGACACATAGTCTAAGACCTCAGACCACACACCAGGATGATAGAAAAACACATTGGAAATGGCTATTTTACTCTCCAATACTCATATTTTCCTCATGTGCTGTCCGGGCACCGACAAATGGTAGGCTACAAATCACCTCTTTAGATATATTCCCATCACTATCCATCTGTTGATCTGGATCCACTATTTATCCGAGGTGCCACAGAACATACCAGCTGGTCAGTTATTGTAAAAATCAAGTTCTGGCTAATATAAGCAACATTTTACCAATGTTTGCCCTCGTAACGGGAGTGAAGCAGCTACAGTGATGCTGCATTCATAAGTAAATGGGAAATCTGGATGTTAAAAAGTAAACTTCAGATTGGATGTTAAGATCAAGGCAAAAAAGGAGAACAAAAAAAATCTCTACCCCAAAATAAGTAATATATTAGTAATACTTAGTAATATCACTCCATTGGAGAATCATGCAGAGTTTTTTATTCTAACCATGTTGAAATCAAACAGTGCAGAGGAGCTGACTGTTTCAACGCCTTTGAGACACACACAAAAGCACAGACTATTGGGTTTTATGTCTCAAACTCTCAAGAGTGTAAATATCATCTTGTAAAAAAAAACCCCTCTGTGCTGTCATGTTGCTGAGCGCCCACCGAATGACTTCCAGATGCTCGGGGCTGAAGAACTGGGGCAACTACGGTGAAACATTTCAGATATTTAACACTCGTGCTGGTGAAACCGAACCAAGTCCTGAATAGCAGCAGCTAAAAG
>JABUIW010000020.1:272605-283082 GCA_013363375.1 Menidia beryllina
GTTCCCCCAGGGACTCCGACCCAGAACCCTCTGGTCCTGGTTCCCCCGGGGACTCTAACCCAGAACCCTCTGGTCCTGGTTCCCCCGGGGACTCCAACCCAGAACCCTCTGGTCCTGGTTCCCCCGGGACTCCAACCCAGAACCCTCTGGTCCTGGTTCCCCCGGGACTCCAACCCAGAACCCTCTTGCTGTGAGGTGATATTGCTAACCAATGTGTCGTGGACTAAATTCAATCAAAGCCAAATTAAAATTGTCGTTGAGAAGAGGTGGCTTTGACCCTTCTGCGAGAACATCTTTAAATGAGCAGAATGGGACTTAGAAACTATCTGGCCATGATGTACCTGGTGAGCAGGACGGCTACGTCGTGATGCAGAGGGTGTTCATCTCCCTTCATGTTGAGCTTCTTCTGCCATTTGCAGAAGCTGCTCAAGCTCTGGTCTGCATGATGCGTAATCTTTAGATCATCCTGTTTTACACAGATCACAAAAAGACAGATTATGGTACGCATAGGCCAAAAACTGAACAGTGAACAAGTCCCAAAGAGAGAGACATCTATATCCAGTTACACAAAAAGCTTGAATATTGCTTTTTTGCCTGTTCCACCTTGTCAAAAAACCTTGTGTTAGTCATTGTTATCTAAATTGCCTCTTGTGGAAACATATAGTCTGTTTTACATTTCAGTTTGCTCAAAGTGTTGACTGTTGTAAAAAATGTCAGGGCAATAATTACATGACCAACGATAACAGTAAATATGATGATCAGGCGAATGCATACAGGCTTCAAAGACAAAACATAATTAATAAAAGAACTGTCAGTCACAGCTAATCTTGTGACATTCAGAAGGCATAAACACGACCTGAAAAAACTACTTGACGGACAGGCCTTTACTTTGCACATTTGTCCTTAGATCATTCTGCTCTGAAGCTATCAAACGCTAAAGAGAAAGCAGAGCTCCAACAGGTTCAGTAAGTCAGAGAGGTGTGGTTTCAAACTAATGTTGGGACGGAAAGGTTTAACGGAGGACGACCAGGCAAGGCAGATTTCTTTGAATGGCACATTTAAAGTACGAGACGATTCAAAGTGGAGGAAACGTGAGCCTCATGGTTATCTTGGTGCTAGATTCTGGAAATTTTGGTCGGAAAATGATCAGTCTGGGGGAAATGACCAGTTAATCATTTATTTATGTTTTGCTTGTTACAAATAACTGACCTATTGCTGTGATTAGTGTGACACGACGCGACCTTTAATTCTTTTTAATTAATCACACACTTCATCAGAAATGAACCACACACAGACACACGACAGGTTTCACCTCGTCCTGCTCGAGCAGGATGAGTCGAACAACAACAATGTTGATGGCGTTCCCAATGGTGGCATCCCTGAACAGACCCGCCACCTGAAAGAAAAATTAAACAAACAAAAAAAAATGATGTTAAAACCATGTCCTCTGTTACAACGTCCATGAATCCTTTTCAGAGTGATCCTATATAAAGCCCACATTCAGCCAATTTGCCAAATGCACATCTTTGGAGTGCGAGAGAGAGCACGGGGGAAAGAAATCAATAGGCACTTGATGAGGAACAAGAAAACTCCACACAAACAGGCTCCCCGCTGATGGGCTCCCCGCTGTCCAGGAGCTCCCTGCCAGAGAGAAATGAAACAACTTATATAAAATATAAGCCATACAACAGAAATAACAGAAACCAAGGTCAGCAGGAAGCTGCCATGAGTCACAAAGTAACTTATCAGAAAGTATACATAGAGGTGTAATCCTTCTTAATTAAATTCAGCAGAGAAACGGTAACAGCAAGAGCCGGCGTGCTCAGTGAAAGATGGACGTATCTCGAAATTTAGTGCTTTGGCATCTAATTTAAATAAATAAATTGGCCGCTGCATTTTACATCAAGACCAATTCGCAGATACAATAAATGGAATATTTTCCCCTTTCAGAGACATCTTGTCCTCCGTGTCGGTGTTTTAAATCAGCCTACCGTTTTATTCATGCCTCAAAAAACAAATGATCTGACTTATTCAGAGGAGACTTCTTTCTGGAGGATTTAAAAGAGAAAAACCTCAGAGGTTTGACATGGTGCAACAATACTTTTGCAAAGTACCAGTTGGAAAGGCACACATGCCCTCTATTGTAGGCTTTTATGCTTTATTATATCATTTAAAAAAACAATATATATGCCCATTTATCAGTTTAACAGCTCACAGAAATTAATAGTTGAATCTGCTCTTTTTGAGTCAATCTCGCCTTGAGTGTTTAACTAGTTATAAATTATCAAAAACCAGCATAAAAAATATCAAGTTTTCACTTCAACATAGGAACAAATTTGGAACAAATGGCTGGGTAAATAAAGAGTGGAAACTGCTACGTGTACAACTTTGAAAGTGACTTCACGTCTTAAATGGATGTTAAATTCGACACTTCAGACAGACGCTTTATAAACGGCTGCAGTAAAGTGGGGTTAGCTGCAGCGGGACAGAGATGGATCACATGGGAGTTGAGGAAGAAACAAAAGTCTAGGACTGCACACTGCATCAACAGTGTCTCCTGCACAGAGACACGCAGAATCCGCCTCAGTTATCACAGGTTGCATCTAATGTGTTTTTACAACGTTTGAGAACACATTTTGTTTTGTCATCTATCTGCCACAAGAGAAATTGCATCCTTTTTAAATCACTGCTGCCATGAAATAGGACGGCTGACTCCATTTTTGCTGTATAGCAACAGGTCAGATGCACAAAAGTGAAAAAAAAGGGATTTGTCTCTATTTACCTCTCTGACACACAGTAAAAGTGCTAAATGCTTTGAGAAGAATATGAATGAGATGCTACACATTTATCCTTGTCTTTACAAATGTCATATCAAGCAATATGCCATAAAAAGATTTTTGTTCACCAGCTTACACCCACTCTGCCGGATATTTCTACTGATTAAGGTTTATGTCATGCAAACAATTTCCTTTAAAGTGTACCTGTGTCCGTGATAAGTGAACATTAGCAATGACAATAGAGATGTAGTTTAGTTTTCAAATATACATTTCTGAACCTGTCGATGTGGAGACAGCCGTCATCCCCTCATCTTTAAAGTATATAAAGAAACCATTCACAGATGAAAAAATACTGGATATTTCAACATCCCTCATAGATCAGATTTAAAACTTATGACACAGTTCATGCATTTCTATTTCAGCATCTAAAAAAATCATAATCTATGAAGCTTCAGCTTTATTTCAGCATAAGAAATCACACGTTTCTTCACATTTTGTTTGTCTGCATTAGGCAAGCTGTAACACTTGAAGAATAAAAGTTGTAAATGCATTACAGTGACTTTAAAAGCGAGCAACCAATTCCAGAAACCAGCAGAGATGAAGGCCAGCTGAGACGGGCGGATTTAATTAAACAAACAACCACATTTGTCAATGAGCATTTGAGCACAGAGCAACTCGTGATATTGTCAGATTTCTCTGGATTTCCACACACTGAACCCTCTGTGCACGCTGGGACTTCTCCACCCCCGGACTTCTGACACACATAAATGACTCGGATGATCTAAAATGCTCAAAGCCCACAGTAATTACCAGATATTTTGGTGCACGTGTGGATAATCAACTGAAACAAATGTTATCAGAAGCAGTAGATGTTCTTTTTTAATCCATAGTCATTTGTTCTTTTCCTATTGCTCCAATGTTTTTTTCTTGTGAATCAACACACGGCTGTAGCTATTTTGAGCTCATTGATTTGAATCTCCCTTTGCTAACAATACAGCTTTGATGCCACTGTCCATAACTCCGCAGTGTTTGCGTCACTATACGAGCTACTGAAACAGATTAGTTCTGAATATCCTTCAGACAACATAATAACTAACTATTATGGCACCAAGTGAGAGGAACCTCGAAAATATTTTGACGCGAGGGAGTCCAATTTATTTCTTCTACGACTGACTTTAAAAGTGTGTCAAATATTCCAGTGCGCGCACAGCAGCAAAACACAAAAATACCAACCAATTCTGAGGCAGATAACTTCAAGCAGGCTTCAACAATGAGACAATGAAGCATCTGTTGGCTGAGGAAGATGATGACATTATTGTTTGAACGTGGGTAAGAAAGGGTTTCCCGTGAATCCCTGCAAAACAAGATTGTTTGAGGCTTTTGAGTTCAAAGCTATAAAGACCTCAAAACAGAACCACGAGAGGAAGTGGGGAATAATAGCTGCTTCCGCTGGGTTTTATCTGCTCAGTCGGTTAGACTGTCTCCTTTTCTTGATATTTTGTCCTCTGACAGCTCTGCAGTTGTTGCTGGATGCTACTTTTTTTTTAAAAGCCCACTTGCCTGCTCCTCATTAATAAATGACAAGTCACAAACACGGTCATAAAAAATGTGTTTGTCTGAAAAGTAGTACATCAGTTTTAAATAAATGAGAGGAGTTTAACGCATTTGCTTTGTTACATGAGCATGACAAACTTCCAAAGTGTCATCCAAAGCATCTGGGAATGTCTTTGAACATCTGGAAGGATTGTTTGGGCCTTTTAAATTTAGATTTATTGAACAGTTGAGGGGGAATTGTTGCAACCCGTTTCCAATGAAAATGGCAAAAGCCTGATGGGTAAAAAAAAAAGCTGGATGTCATTAGAATATTCATGTCACACAGGGGGGTAAACTAGGATTAGTTACAGCATGTAGGGGGGCGCTTTGGTTTCAGGTTTAGATTTAGGTCGCTGCGTGTGAACAGGCAGCAGAATCCAGCTGACATTATTTAACATGCTAGATTAAACAATGTGACACATCCCTCAGGTCTACATATCAGTCACAGCTTCTCTAAATACAGAATGCAGTTTGCAAAAGCCGTCAATCGAACTGTCAATGCATCATCTTATATCTCGGAGGCAAAAAAGTCATTCTGCCACCAAAAACAAAATACAATGATATGAGGAAATTACCAATTCATTAGTTGCATTATGAGGTGAGCGTTTTTTGTCTTACACAGACACCAAATAGAAAAGCTGTTTACTTATTTTTAATTTCAATGTATTTCCATATTTTTTCAGTCCTTTAAAACTTAAATCACCCCCTGTCCACAATATTCATGACTCTAATTAAGTAAAATGAAAGTAATGGACAATAATTACAATTAAACTCCCTAATGAATCGTGCAAACCAGTCTGATGGAAATATTCTTATTACTAAATTAGTATACAAATTGGTAAGCCTTAATGAGTTTATTGCATCACAGCTTTGAGCAGAATAAAATTCTTACTTTCTACAGCCTCTGTAGACAACATATTATTGTAATGTATTAGTTAAGCCTGTTACTTTTGCAGATATTGCCCTGCAAATATTATCATTTTAAAGTTTAAAGTTTCAGCGTCATATATAAGTAACTATGGCAAGTCAATACTATGAAACTGTTGGACTTAGACCTCATTAGAGCAAAGCAAAATTTCACATTTCATCATTAAGTCTATATATAAAGTCAAAGAAAATGTAATAATAAATATAAAAGTAGAATGAACACAGAATACACAAAAGTTGTGCTGCCTGTCGAGCTAAGGCTGGGGTGTACATATGGATTTCTCATGGCCAGCTACATCAACAGCTAAGCAGAAGTAAAAGAAAGTAAAGAAAGTAAAGAAAGTAAATAACGTAGAGTAATAAAGAAAGAATGACAGAGAGAAAAACTATGTTAAACATTAACTTGAGTGGATCAATGTGTTATTTCGCTGCTTTAATCTGCAGCTCTGCTCATGTTGTGAGTCCAATAAACATCCCTGTACATAGCTGCCAGCAGTCAGGGAGGAGGAGGAGCCAAGTTTGGTGTGCTGCAGACCAAAGAAAATGTAAAAAAATGCATCATCATAAAGGTTATGCAAAGTATCCTCAATAAAAAAACGTAAATTAACCTCATGCGTTGGCATTTTTCACCCCTTTACATACATTTGCTTCTCCATTTCTCTGCGTTTACATAGTCTGTATGGTGATACAACTCCATTGCTGATAGACTACACCAATTTACCCGTGTCAAATGAAAATCAAAAGTGTTTGACAAATGAACCTTAAGGACTGTGTGTCAAACCCCAAAACAGTGAACCAGTTGCTCCGCTAAAATATTTACTCTACTTTACACATCCAAAATGACCAACTATATATATGTTAAATACAATGTCTCTGCAATAACTTTGATAATAATGTTTACAATAAAAGAAAAATTTACATTTTAAAATAAAATGTTCAATAATGTGTTATCTACAGAGGCTGTAGAAGGTAAAAATTTTATTCTGCTCAAAGCTGTGATGCAATAAACTCATTAAGGCTTATCAATTTGTACACTAATTTAGTAATAATATTTCCATCAGACTGGTTTGCACGATTCATTATTGAGTTTAATTGTAATTATTGTCCATTACTATCCTTTTAAATGCTAGCTGAGGTCTGACAAAGACAACCATTCAGACAAAATACTGTATAATCAGCAGAAAAAGATCAATTTCAGCTTTATTTCATTTTCTAAATAAAGTCACTACAGTGACACATGAGAACGAGTATTAAAAGTCAAAATTTTAGAATCTGAGCAACTTGGGCTGAAAAAAGAGTGGCTTAGTAACTGAGTAATAGCCCATCATCAAAACAAGAAGGTCTAATAGGCAGATAAATTGAATATATAAGGGTCAAATGAAGTGGTCTGCGGAAGTGTGACCTGTCAATTGGGCATTAAAGGCTTCCTACGAGTGTACCTGCAACGGAAATAAGTGAATTTTCAATCCTCAAGACAGGTAGATGAAGTTTATCTCATCAGTTTGATCTACTTTTGCCCCCACAAGGCAGACAGCTGGGGGCATGCACACGATTTCCCTAAAGAAGAAATGACAACAGGTTGAACCATGAAATGCTAGAAAGCATGCGGAGGCACTATGATGCTGTGGGCCGTACTGGGATACAGTGGTCCCAGTATTCATCTTAAACTGTACCATAACCTAGACACGCGATAACGCTTCCTACCATGATGCAGAAGTTGTTAAGGGTTAGTTTGGGTTCAAAGAGTCTGATGTATTTACTCTGAGTTAAATAGATCATGTTTGAAGGCTTTAACCTTCTATTTATGTCAACAGCATGTTGGGCAATTTTCTAGAGTGTCATTTGGTTCTTTACTCACAATGTTCATGACAGCAAGAACGTAGCTTTCCACGGCTTTGCTGCCATGATAGTCCACCATCTTAGGGTCGGCCACCACCAGCGTTTCCACCCATTTCTCTTTGCTGACGGAGCGTTGGCGGATCCTCCTCCTCCTTCCCTGTCGCTGGTGTTCCCACCGCTCCCGCTGCATCTCCAGGTCCTCCAAACTGTGCTGGGAATCTGGAGATGAGAACGTATAAATATGCGTCTTTAATCCTCTCCCACTGGTTCCACGTCTGCCATGAACTACATTAGATGTGACTGGTTTCATCACGTATTGTGTTTAATGACCAAGGACTATGACAAAAGCATGGAATAAGTTTCCCTGAGGACCAAACGCTCAAAAACAATCAGCGTTTGATCTTTAATCTGAATGATCTAATGGAATAATTTATGACGCGTCTAAAAATTCAACAGTAACATTAAGTGGTTTCTCAGTAATGCTCCCTTTTTAATCAATAATCAAAAACACAAAGTAATTACACAAAATAAAGCATGAAGCGTGAACTTGCATTAATGGGCACCCATGGGTAATTTATCCGGCATATTTAAGATACAGTATCTGGTTTTGGAGCCGGTTGGTTGGGCAGCAAACTTTGAAAACTGGCAAATGGAAGCGATGAAAACTTGTTTGGAGTCAGATAAAGTTCAACATCGCTTCCTCTGCAGTTGGACATGCTATAGAAATCTTGATATGAAATATCCACGGGATGTCCACCAGCAGTGTATTGAAATGAGCAAAATCACTAAAATAGAGAGAGGGAGGCGAAGCAATCAATCACAATGATCAGATCAAATTCAGTGCACAGCCCAACCCCAAACAGCACCGATGAGTGTTAGCTCAGAGGGAAAGTGAGAGAGCAGAGAGCATTCATGAGCTTGTAAAATAGGACCACTATGATTAAACTTGTATGAGCACAGAAAGACAGCTGCCTCTGCAGATGTGTGTATTTGTGGACGAGCCAATCAAAGTTCAAATGGTTGACAAAGAGTGTGAAGGAGAACCGGCAATTGAACTTGAACCGTGGCTCTGAAGGGTATTGTTGATTCCTGGAGTTGGGAGCATCTATCCGGGGCGGCTTTTCAAAATCTTAAAGTATTTAATACATGTGCACTTGCTATTGAGGGAACATTTGGCACAAGAGGACTCAAAAGACTAGACTGGCTCTGAACTAGAGTTAAAGAGCACCTGTGGGATCAAATGAGGTCAGAAATTCTAAGGCAGACGAAATAAAGGGCTTGAGTACTAATTCCTGTTGTAAACTTTTGCATTAAAATGCAATTTAAATGCAATATTCTCTTGCTGTTTTCCAACCTACGAATAACCAACAAATCCCTAAAACAATCGACTTTCTTGGCTCAACTTTGAATGGAAAATCCAGGTTCATATTCAAACAGCATTCTTGGAAAGTTCATTTTCTGAAATGAAATATTAAAATGAAACTGTAACTTCATTTTGAACTTAAACCCCTAAATGAATTCAAATCCTGATGCCAATCCCAATCAAAAGGCTCTGACAGGAAGACGTGCTGGATTACCCTGCCTTTGAATCACACTGTCTAATCCTCTAGAGACTAAGGTTAGAAATAAATTGCTTTTCAAAAGAAATCTGGGTCCAGTCTTCCTTTTCTTAAGATGCAATCATTGTCTTGTTCTCCTCCTTAAGATGCCGCATACACTTTCATCAGTAGAGCAGCCAAGCACTCACACAGTGTCAGCACAATGAGATCTAGCATTGTTTTGCTGAAATAACCTGAGAAACAAAACCATGATAAAAATCCATGTTTCTCTCTTATGAGCTCGTCATCCACACAGATGCATCCTCAGACAATCACACAAACAGACTAACAAACAGACTTAAAGTATTTCTGATTCTAAATCTGATGCTCCCATCAGTGTAAAGCCCCGTGTTATTAGCTGACTGTAAAATGACTTACATTAAATTAAGATTTACATTATATATTTCTCAAGCTGACCACTCACATTTAGGACACTATCAGTCATTCGGACATGATGCTCTTTATGTAGTTTTAGGAGTCACAAAGAGCTTTTCTTGTGCCTCATATAAAATGTTTTTCATCCCACAATGTTTGACAGAGACCAAAGTGACTTTTAATGCAGTCTCGCTTTTAGTGGTTAACTAGTAATGTAAAATATAAGAACAAACAATTGAAAGTTGAAAAGTTTAGTGACAAGATGGCATTCTTTAAACTTTTCCCTCTTCATCATGTTTTTCCTTCTCCAAAATGTTTTGAATGTGTTAATGCATCAGATATTTTGACACAAAGAAGTCAGCAAGTGAAAGAACTGGATTTTTAATAATGTTAATAGTGATTCAAAGAAAAAAAAACAGCTTTAATTTTACTGCATTTAAAAAAATATATATTATCAACTTTTTATATTTAAAAAAATATATATTTTATATTATTATATTTTATATTATTTATATTATATATTATTATTTTACTATATTCATTTTATAGTTTGACTATTAACTAAAAAATGAATAATTTATTCACTGGTTTTTTAAGCTGTGAGCATCATGAATGTAGGTAGTCACAATGAAGAAAATTTGTGTCCCTAATCACATCCAAATAATTCATGTCTCACACATGGATCGCTGCTCTGATTTCATTTTCAGCTACCGCTGGTTCTGAAGTGTTAAACAAGGCAAAGATTGTGTAGATTCCCAATAGTGAATTCAGTACCTCAGAGCAGCACATTCTCTCCACATTTCCAAGATCCTTGATTGTCTTTCATGGTCAGCTGAGCCACCGCAGAATACTAAGCAGTTGATTTATGAACGGCTACAATTTTATTCCTCGGGCCAACGCAGGTTATTCACCCGAGACGTACTCATGAAAGAAATGAGAAATTTTAATCATCGTTTTCATTCTCATCATTCATAGCTCAGTGTCTGAAAAGTAATCAGCGGAAAACCCTCTGGGCTACTTATCCCACTAATTCTCACAAGTGCTTTCAGTAAACATTGCCTGGCTTAGGTGTAGAAGTTAGTTGGTGTAATAAGGAATTATTTCTGATTTACTTATGTTTCCACAGGTAGCATTGGGAACCTGTTTCCCTGAGAGGGGCTGTATGGGTGGAGTCTGGAGGCGGGGGGGCGCATGGCGTCTGTAGATGGCGTGGGCCTGTGGCTCCGAGGTCTCTTCTGGGGGCTTCTCCAGGGGCTGGATGAAGAACTCTTCATCAGATAACTTGAACAGTCCTGTCTGAAGAAAAAGACAATTTTTTTAAATCAACAGATTAGCTTTTTATATATATATATATATATATATATATTA
>JABUIW010000020.1:283482-305954 GCA_013363375.1 Menidia beryllina
CGTTAATCAAAGGAAATATAATTTTGTAGTTATATTTTGTTAGGTCTATGTAGAAAACATAAATATTTTCATCAACTTTGACTTTATGTGCAGAAATGAACATTTTTTTGACAGAAAAGTCTTATACCTGTCATGTAAATGTTCATCAAAGTTTGTTTCAAATTACATTTAAAGTATAGTACAACCCAGAGAATATAAACTTGGGTCTCTCCTCTGCCCATAAAGAGAAAACAAGTAAAGCTTGCAGGCGATATAAACATTCCAAAGTGTTGAATTTACTGTACACCTCTGAGAGGGCAGAAAGATCGAATGTCAGATGACTCGCTACGCCCCATGTCGCACTGGCAAAGGGCCAGAAAAACTAATTTCAGTGGTCGCCTCCTTTAAAACTCCCGTTCCCCATCCCAGCCTTGTATTTATAATTCGTGTCCATCTTCTTCTCCAGTTAAACTTTCAGCTGCCACATAGCTCCGATGAAGCTGAGACATACCAAATGTCCTCCGAGGAGAAAGTTGCATGCCACAAACGGGGGTTGTACCCCCCATCTCTTCCACATTCAGTAGCAAAGATAGACTATAGCCTCAAAGGGGATCTGTATGCACATGACATAAGCTCCCGGTTTGAAACTAAATAGACTCCTGCAAATATATGCAGCCATCATAAATATAAAAACAAATGTGGAAGCTTGACTTCATAAATCATAAATACTGTGCACCTGTCTTTTATACGTATTTGATCAAATTTGTCAGCTAGGTTCTGACACTGTGCTAAGATTGAATACAAGCCAGCAAATGAAGAAAAGCACATGAATACAAGCTTTTCCCAACATGCCCCAGAGCTGCCTCATTCAGATGTTAAATCAAATAATATGTCTTATGAATAAAGACTTGATACAGACTATTTTAATTTAGGGATGGATTTTTTAGGCTCATGTTATTTTATGTTCCCAAATGTTTTTTCGGTCTGTCTCTTGTCTTAGCAATTACAGCCAGGGCTTGATGAAAATATCCATTCTGATTGGCCTGAAAAATAAAAACACTGGCAGAAAATGAATCATAACAATTCAGTATTTATTTTCATCAAGCTATTTGGAACTTGATACAAAATGACATGCTTCTGCAAACTTTTATATCTCCACATTTTTACCCAGAACATGATTAACAAGCCTCTGACATACGTAGAGAAGAAGAATTGTAGTAAAAATGAGTGTTGTAGTACAGATTTTATGCTATATTTTAATGCTGCTTTGCATTATGAGACCCTCTGCTGACTGACAGACATAATTCCTGCCCTCTATTTGCTTGGTTGTGCTGTAAACATCTGTTTCTGTCCCCACTAAAGCCAGAGCAACAGTTGTTGAGCCACCCACAGTCTAGATTGAGTTTTTGAAAACAGTAATCTTAGCATGACCCATGCATCGCGGGAGTCTGCCATCTTCCACTTCTTTGAGGATTACATTGTGATCGAGACATACATATTTATGAGGACTCGTGGACTATATCGCATTATTTCAGAGCGACACCTTTCGACATAATAACTAGAGTTTCTTAGAGGGGTGTGGAAAATAAACCCACATTAAAAACTTAAGTCGGAGGCTCACTCCTGCATCTGCACCCGTGAATCAAATCAAACAAGATATTTTTTTAGGTTTTACTTTGCCATTGTCACATCCCTCTAATGTAATAACACTTGATTAGATATTTCCTTCAATAGAACAAACCGGGGAAGAAGGGGGATGTGTTCATGTGATACACGTGTCGCTTGTGAATCACAAACGTAGTTATGGCATTTTGCCGACACACCGAGGCTGCACACACAAATATGAAAAATAGGCCTCTTTTTAATCAAAAATGCATGTTTGGGCAAAAGTGAGCCACTCTACAGAGTAGAGGAACTAATGATTTTACTTTAATCCTCAAATAAATCTTGAAAACTAGCATGTGGACTTAATAAATGACAAACCTACAGCTTTTAACATACATTTAACACTACTATATCAATTTCTTTTAAAGCGATTGGAAGTAGGAGTCTGATAAAAATAAATTTTGATACAAAAATGGTCGTTTGTCTGCAATAGCAAATTTAGTCCGATGAGACTTCTTCTTCTGTGGTGCTGCCCCTCAGACATTCACAATAGCTCTGGCCATGATCTTATCAAATAACACGAACGCACAGTGTTGAAGAAACCACAGTGCATAAGTTGTCCAGGATAATGTCTGGCAATGGCCCACTGAAATTACTAAACGGCAGCACACGTCTCCTTTAAGTTCTCCTCCGGATCAGAGGTAGCCCCACACATAGAGCATTCAAATCTCCCTCAACAGGGACACTGATCTTATTGTGACAAAACCACACCGAACTGCACCGAAGGGCCATTTTGAGCTCAACAGTTCTTCAGCTGATGATGATGAAGAAGCATGATGTAATAAAGGATCCCAGCAGCATGTCGGCCATTTTATATGGAAACTTTTTCTTCTCAGGTTACTAATACCCTCTCTTACAATCACTGACTTTTGTACCTTTGTTGTTTAGCAGCCTTGATGCTCTTTCCCACCTTTGAAATGTGGGACCAGAAATTGTTTTTCAAAAGCAGCCAAATCACAGACCAATCTCACCACAGAACAATTGCCTCTGTGTTTCTCCCGTCTTTGCTCCGACAGATCACAGCGGCCGCTCTGTGCATTGTTGATGTATAGCTTCATTCTTGTTTCAGGTTACTTTTTTTGTTTGAAATAAACCTTAAACCTTCGGAAAGCTGGTTTGATCCCCAGCTTTCTGAGACACCAGCTGAGTCCCCGAGCCCCCAGCCTGCCTCTGATGCATCAATCTGCATGTGAATGAGCACATAAATGGACAAATGTAATAGAAAGCTCCTTGAATCACCAACAAGACCTTTTCCACTATTTAATTAAAGATTTCCGGGAGCTTCCATCAAATGGCATTGTGAGGCTTATGCTATTAGTTTACGTCATTTGCTTAGGATTATCATCATCCAAAGACACGATTGGTCACTACAGCCCCAGTAAATGAGTGTAGATGTAGATTCTGTATAGGATTAGTAACCAGTGTTCAAACAATCTTTAAATGATGGGCTTCTATGACGCCAAATAACCACATGGTATGTTGAATCTCTATTCCAGATCTGCATCTGCAGCATGCTTTTCTAGGCAGCTCCATACCGACTGCTTATACACATACCCGGGTAAAGAAAACATTTAACCCTATAGTGCCAAACGTATCATATTTGATACATACTGTTTCTGAAATGTTTTGCGTCTGACACCTTTTGCATCATTTAATGGTAAAAACTCAAAATCCTATTGCACACAATCAGATATACCTGATAACAGGGGGCAGAAGACTACACAAAAAATAATCTTGACTTATCGCACAGTAATAAATTATTAATATTAAAATTGTATTTCTGTTTTTTCTTTTTTTTTTGTAAGGAATTCAAACCAAAAAGTAGTAATTTTCTGTTTTGTTTTATTCTTGGATCAGGCTTTAAAGGGTTAACACGTTTTTTCACTCTTTGCGACAAATACCTCAAAATTGAGAACATCTTATCTTTTTTTATGACTATTTAGTTCTGCTCCTTCACATAGACAAAGACAGAGCTTTAAACGTGTGAATGGGAAACGTGTCCAGCCCAGAATCAGCCGAGCATCTCGCCTCCCATTCGACATCAGAGCTTTGAATACTTGCTGGAATATTGACATTTATCAAACTCTGACACAACACTCATCCGTTTGGTTCTGTTCTCTGACTTGTAAAAACATTTTATAAAAATTTTTTTAAGATGAAATGGATAAATTAGAAACCAAGTTGAAACCTGAGAAATATAATTCTGTCAGCCATTAAACAGAAATCAAATTTCGATGTTTTTTTTCCAAAGGAGGTTGAAAATAGCAACAAAAAAAAAGGAACTTTTTTGTCCTTATTGACAGAAGGAGCATCTTTATCAGTCTTCCAGCAGCAGCTGGCAGCCCGAGCTGTGCCGGGGTGATGACAGACAAAGTAAACAGAGTTGAGCTACAGCTTATGTGTCATTGACAGACATTTGTCTCTCAGCAGGTTATTGAGCAGCGCAGACCACACATGCGTATGAACGCAGAGATATTTGCAGTTATCTTTAGAGGCTATTTGATGTGTGGTCTGCAAACTGAAATAAGCAGTGGGTTCCCCTGAATAAATGGTAGTTTTGTGGGTGGGAAAGTGTGGAAATGTGTAGGAAAAGACTATATTGTCATAAAGATGAGCAAAAAAGAAACAGAAACAAAGAGAAACGCTCATAATATGTCCACCCAAACGAGTAGAAGGATGCAGGCTACTCTCAGAACATAAACAGGCTCTTTTTCACCTTTGCTTACATCTTTTAAAAAAAATAGCTTCATGCAGAGCAGTGCATTCACATTCATAAGATGCGAGTCATTTAGGGTGGTTTGCTGCTTTGATTTGCCCTCACGAACTGCATTCAGCAGCAATTTCGTTAGATGGAGAGTTTTGCTCCAATCTAAGCTGACAGCTGATTGCCATACGACTTTAATCAAATATGCTTTCTAGTAGAGAAAAAGATACAGATAATAACGTTCCTTCCAATTTGCATGTTTTCACTGTAGGAATTCTTTACTTATAGAAAAAAATCACTACGCAAACAATTAAATTGATGCATATCTATTGTCTGAAAAACGTGAGAGCATCAGGACAGAATCTGAATGTCGTTATACCGTGAAACCTTCTTTAAAGTCACATTAAAGTTCTTTTGGGGCACAATGATGGTTAAATGTAGTAAGTGAAACAGCAACATTTCTTCTTAAATTTGAACACTTTCGTGGGTAATCTCTAGACAAGCTGTCTGAATACTCTTTTGCGAAATGTTAACAAATGTCAGCATTTTGGTCTTTAGGGACCAAACTGTTGACATTTGCTCACAACTTTCCTGCTGATAGTGTGTTTTACAGACTGTAAACCAAAGAGAACACAAACACTTCAAACTAAAGGGATTCAGCTGGCTGACCAACAGGTCTCCGAAATTCCCAATGGCACCTCAGAAAGAGAGTGTGAATGGGATTAACTATTAAAAGGGACTTAATAGTTTCCACTCTACTTATATTTTGGGATTTCACACCCATTCTTTTGCCTTCCCTGCATTCCCTCTGCTTAGAATGGGAATGAAAAGCCTGAATCTATAATAGTTGTAAAAATATATTCTAAAGCTCCAATGTTTACAGTAGCAGGTGTCCACTTCCTTCAACATATATTCTGTGTGTAGTTAATGTATTATATGATCTGATTATATAAACCTGCTGTGAGAGGCCCCAACACACACAACCACTAGGCAAGAGGCAGCACCAAGAAGGAAGCAATTGAAGGCAAAGCAGCTCCCTAAAAATGTCAGGGTTCAGTGCAAAAGAATACAAAAGAATACAAAACTATCCTTAGGAGCGTCAGTAAATTGCTGTAAAATGGAAAGAATATGCAATGACAACAAGCTTGAAAAGAAAGAGAAGCCAACTAAAGCTCACGCTGAACAAGGAGGGCAAGGATCAGACAACAAAAAGGGGCTGGAGGGACCTTGAAAAGCTGCAAAGGAACATAGCAGAGATATAGTTTTTTTTCCAAAAGGACCATTCATAGCTCGTAATTTACGGCTACGTGATGTGTTCAGAACCAGGGGCAGTACAGTAAACAATAGCTCCACAGGCTGTGTTCCCAGTTCCCAGCAGCTTCTGAACCACATAAGATATTGAAAATCCAATTTTGGTAATCCATTTCTAAAATGTAAGGTTAAATTATTAATTTACATCACTCAGGGTATTCAGATTTGTCTTTTTCTGTCTCTTTTAACATATCATTGTCCATACCACCTATTCTTAATAGGGTAAGGGGGGTAACAAAGTAAATTTATGTTTACTTTGCTGAACAAAAAGAGATGAGAGCAAGAAATAAAAAAGAAGATCTCACTCACTCTGACATCATTTCTTTGTATCTTTCTGCTTCAGCCAAGTTTTAAATTGATCGAAAACCAGTATCAATGTACACCTGTTCTGATAAAAAGAAACAGGAAAAAAACACTTAAACATTTCTCTTTCCATGCGCTTTAGCTCTTCAAAATCGATTTTTTTTTATAGAAAGCAATTAAACATTTGTTTATTTCCCTGTTCAATAGTTATTGCTCTTTAGAAAGGCTAAAGTCTTACCTGAATAATCCATTAGTCAATTGAGAGAATGCATGATCAGCTGAATATCAATTTTCTGCAGCTCTGAAAATTAACCAACACTCAAGTAATCAAAAGAAAAATATGCACCCCCTTGTCTTTTAATGGTAAGATGAAGCCCAAACCTCACTGTGACTGACATTATGTGACTTCAGTTTCAAACTGATTTTATGTTGATCTGATCAAAAGACTCCAAGTCTCTGCAAATAGCTCAAATCTCTCATCTCCTACAAACCTAAAACAGTTGGGGTTGAATAAGGTGGACAATGCCTCTGAATGAGGTGAATCACTAAAACCCCAAACTCTGACAACAACAAAAAGTCACCGTTTGCAGTTGTGAAGCAAACTTTTCTTTTCTGTCCACAGAGTCCAGTTAAATTAATACTAATAGGCGGAAATTTAAATGACGCTTTGTTTGTGCACTTTAAGTTGATTGTCTGGGTCTAACATTCAATAAAACTCCCACCAGGATTGACTTTTCCCTTTTTTCCACAACACAGAGAACATCAAATAGGTCTCATAGGGCCCCAGATCCACACGGGGGCACAAAGATGTTTCCTCAAAATAGGCAATCAATGTAAAAGTGAGTATACATTTCATGAATATGGTAAACTAAAGCAGTTCAACTCCAGTTTTACAGTCGATTTACAGGTTTCCTATTTCATGAATTAAACAACCTGAATGCATTAAATGCGATCTAAAGGAGTGGGAGAAAAGATTATTTATCAGATGCATTAGTTTGCGTGAGTGATTGATTTAAAGCACTCCAGCTCTCAAGGTGAGTTTACCGACACCTAAACAAAATACCAATCCCCTCACGGGGATACTTTACTTTAAATGGACTTAACTTAAGGTTGTTTTTCAGTTTTTCAAATCAAAAGGACAAATGAGGAGAGTCCTCTGTATTCAGACTCAAACTGAGCATGTTACTAAACTCAATATTTAAGAAACCAGATGTTTCTTAAATAAAGAAAGGAAAAAAAAGAAACCAGATGTTTCACGCCATTGTGTGGCCACATATCTGCTATTACTATGAAGACTGAGGAGGGGGGGTGGGGTATACCCTTATTTGAAGGGTCTACAAAAGCACGGTAGCATGGCTGGACTTGGAAAAAAAGAGCACCTTAAAGAGGCATCTCTAAGGTGCCACACCCAATATGGAGGAATCTCAAAATAGCATTGTGATTATTCTCAAATCTGTGATAACAAATTGTCTGTTAAGTCTGTGAGAAACATGCAGCACTAATTAAAAGTGCCCAGCCGAGGCCCAACCCCTGTGTGGCCATTTGAAACACCCAGAACTCTAAAAACATTAAATAAGTTCATAGTTTGTTGATTTCCACACATCTCTTGTGAAATATTGTGTGGTAATACTTGCCTAATTTGAAAGGCATATGTGAAAACATTCCTCCAACTCAGATTTTTCCTTGGTGGTAGAAAAAGAGCATTAAATCTCTGACGTCATTTTCAATTAACCATCCGTGCCTTTAAACAAGCAGCATGTGGCCAGAAGGATTCCCGCTGTTATCCTGCCAGTGGAATCCAAGATATTTTCAGTTTTATTCATGAGGTGCCAATTTAGACACACGCACGCACGCATGCACACACACACACACACACGCACATGCACATGTGTGAAAAAAATCGTTGCAATTTCTAACCTGAACGGATAACGTAGCAGAGTTTTACATCCATCTAAAGCCCAAACTTGCTCATTTGAGAGCTTTGGGTGCCGGAGCCAATCAGATCTGTCATTGGGTGAGTCACATGGACAATGATCAGACCATCAACTAAAGTTAATTCTCCTCCTAAGGTTGATTCAGAGCACACAGCAGTAGATATATCAAGAACATATTAAAGTCCATCAGCACAATTCTGTCAAACTTTATCTCAATAATGTCAACCATTGACCGGGAGGGTCCATTTCTTCATCTGGTGTTAATTCAACTCATATCGAGAACCATCTGGGAGGGTTTTGAAGATTACCTTGCTGATCAAAAGATTTTTGCTTTATATATTTTAGCTTTTTATACGCATTGTCACGAGTTCAAGCCTAGACCGCCAGTCGTATTCACAGATTTCATAATTTGAGCTTTTTTTCACTAAATCAAGCTCCAATCTTTGCAATTGAACTGGATTTAAAGTTCAGTTTTGAGGGTGTTCACTTCAAGTCTGACAGACGGCTTTAAGCAATAGCAGCTGTTTGACATGCAGACCTCTCTTTAAGAGAGACTCCTCAATGATTAAAACCGGTCAGGTAAAAGTCCCAGAGTTGATTCAGCGATGGGTAACATTATCGATCCCCAGAAGGGCAGATCATTAGCAGCTTACTTCACCCACAATCACACACGTCAAAAACACTAATCAATAACACGATGAAAAGTGAGAGGTCAGGATGTTACTGCTTTCATAATCTGTAACAAATATATCAGATATTGTGAAAAGAGCTCAGTGCTGCTTAGTCAACAAAAATACCAAAAAGACCAGGAGTCACTAAATAAACTGTGGAGCTACTTGGGGGGGGGGGGGGGAGCAGAAACACACATAATTGTAGTGGGACCATTCACACCTTTAGAAAGCACATCGAATTGTAGCGATATTCTCCTGGAGGATAAATCCAAGAGAAGACTGGCAACATGGAGAGTTTTCTACAGGGTGTAAAACATTTATAGGCCTCCAGACTAAAAAGGCAGCATTAGAGAAGGATGTGATCTAAGTCTAAATGGATCAGTCTTAATTAAGCTATAGATTCGAACACAGCTCTTAAAGATCTTACAGTAACCCTTTAAAAAGTCTGTCAGGTGAAACTCTGATCACCCGCTTACAGAGCCAGGGGAGGAAAAAGGTTTTGGAGACAGTTTTTGGGAAAAAGCTCCCCATTTCAAGCATCCCACTGGGCCAAAAAAAAAGTTAAACAATGAGCTGAAAGAAGAAGCCAGAGGCTTGTGAAGGTATAGAAACAGAATATACTGCAGTCCCCCGGACTGACCTCAATCGAGCTGCAAAACACAATGTGAATGCAGAACTAAAGGCAGAGGGATCCACAAACAATCCAAAAGCAGCTCCGGTAAAGAACCTGGCAGAGCATCACTAAAGATGTGGACGCACTTGTCGTTTCACCTCACGCTCGCCTAAGTAACCGTCTCTGTTTTCAGCCAAACGGCTCACAAGCCTGACTGGACACGCCACCGCTGACCAGTCAGAGGAAACGTCAAAACTAAGCTTACCCACCCACACGAACATAACAATCAAACCCAGGATATCAGCAAGCATATTCATACATATAAGGAGGAGGCCCACTTCTGTAATGTTCAGGTGCTCTTTAGGGCAGGCATTACTTCAAAAAGAATAAAGAAATGGATGAATATATTAAATATTAACTTTCTTTGTTGGTCATATTAATGTATGCAATCCCATTTGAACCCACGAAAGAGGGAGTTCTAGCTATTAAAGAGCTTTGACGTTTTAACTTTTCCTCATATCTGAATCTGAAAGAATGTTTTAATGACAGTCTGTAAGATACGCCCTTGCTTCTTTCATAGCTTTAATTATTTTTTAGTGGACAGCTCAGACAACAAGTTTAATGGGAGGAAATCACAGGGAATGGTGGGGGTGTGTGTCTGAGTGTGTGTGTGGACACAGTTCAGCTGACTTTACCGATAAAACAAAAACATCAAATCAATTCAGTGAGCTAAGAAATAAAAAGCAGCTTGATCAAGCCAGGAATAAAAAAGGTTTAATGAACACGACTTGCTGAGGAAAACACACTAGATAGCAGAGCTGAGCTCAAAGAGGAGTTTCTCGTTGTGTTGTTGGTCTTCTTTAATAATTGGACATCCATCGGTTTGTGCTAAAAGTTGTGTTTAGTAGTTCTGAGTCCACAAAGAATCCTATTAGTGCTGAAAACACTTCGTTTGGATTCTGTGTGCGGCGGATTGTTCAGGGTCAGGAATAAAAACTTACACAGGAACAGACTGAATTACAATAAAACCACAGAAGCAACAGGTGGATTTATCTGCTCATCAACAATACTTAGAATGGTGTCCATGTATTTGTAGATAAAACATCATTTTAATACGCGTCTACCTCAGATCTTTAATTTGAAGGGTCTACAGGATTAAAGAAAATGAATGGCTTCTACGAACTGTCAGGCTTTGTGCATCCCCAGGCTGTATTAAAGCGCTTTAGTTCAAAGTCTGAGTGGTGCAAAACGTCATATTAACCTTAACCACATTTCAACGCCTCCAAATCAACATCCAACTTTGAAAAGATAAATGATTAGTGTATCCACTCACCAGTCCATCGCAGGTACTTAGAGCTGCCCTCCCTTTGATAGTGGTCTCATCCCACACTTCACCTAAGTAATGGCACCGTGAGGCTGCCGGGCGCTGGAACCAGGCCCCCTCCAGGCCACCGTACCTCCTCTCCGTCAGGAAGCCCGGAGCCAGCAGGTTCGGATTGAGCGTGAGGTTAAAGCGTAAGCTGTGGCCGTCGTGCAAAATCTGATAATAGACGCGATCCGGGTCCGCGGGTTCCTCCGAGGCTTCCCGACGCCTGACACGGCGGGCCCGATGGGACAGGAAGTTGGACAGGAAGTGACCTCTGGCGTCCACTCTGACGGGGTGAACCACTTCAAACTCGGGCAGATCCTGAAGAAATCTTCCTGTGAAAAATCAGGGTGGGAAAGGATTATGTAAGAGAGGATGGGTGGTTAAATCATGGGAAAGATGGAGGTGATTAAACAGTTAACTAGCTTGTGAAACTTTAAACTAAATCATATGACTATAATCTGCCATTTAAACGCTTGGAGAAGCTGCATTTTGTAGAGGCTTCAGACTCCTTTTTGTCTATTTGTCTCAACTTTTGAACTTTACAACCAGCAAGTTTAACATAGACAGTGAAAATGATCCTATTTCCTCTGAAAACAAGTGTAGAAATGGACCTTTTTGATCGGTATAACCAGCCTCCTTCTCTCAGCCCATCACAGATATCTTTATAAAATCCAGAACTGCTTTTATTTTTTTCGCTAATTACATTTAGATTCATTACCCATGATACAAACGACTAATCCAAGATTGAGTGGAGGTTAAAAGGGACACCACCTAATTAATCTTCCAGTTATGGTCGTACCCACGTGATAGCTGTGAGTATCAGGCCGATGAAAGGTCACAGAAAGAGGCTCCTAAATGTGCTGATTCTGAATTAAACACTTCAGTCCAAAAGAAATTGAGCATTAGATCTAAATGTACCAGTTTTCAAGGCCACACCAGCACATCAGAGCTTCTATAATCTATTTCCATAAGTCAGGAGGGAGTGATATCAGCTCTGTGAAGGATTTTTAAATGCAAACTGTAATTCTACGTCTGACTGATGCAGGATGTTCCCGGATGATTTGGCATTTTGCAGAGGTGAATGAAAACAATAAACCCCATTTGGATTGAGTCTGGTTGTTTTTTTTAATCTGTTGTCCTCTCCCAGATAAATACACATTAAATACATTTTATTGAGCATATCACAAAACGTGTTTAATTAACCCTTTAATTTGTGAAAATATGTTAAATTTAGGTCACACTTCCCATTTTTCTAATAAAATATTAGAAATCATAAACATTAAACTAACTCTGCGGACCTCTTCAGATACTGTTTTAGCAAATAATCCTATTTAAAACTTTCGTCTGCCCTCATAATCGTCCCAGATAAGGGAATATCTGGCTTTAAATATGAGATTATACACCTGAACATCAGGGATTTTAAGGCACCATCTGTCACTCAACAGAGAATGTGTTTTTCTGACTCATTCTAGTCCTTTTGTCCCTCTGCTAAAGCATATTCTGCTGTTTACCAGAACAGGATTTGGAGATATACAAAGGAACACATGAAAATAAGCATAGAATTCTTAAGATTTTTCATCTCACGCTTAAGCTGGATAAGAAAATTGAAAAAATTTAAACCAGTTAAATGACTAAAAGGGTTCTGATTACTATACACAAACATGCAATTTCCTCTATGCTCAACATAAAAAAGAGCGTGGTCTGAAAATCCAGAATAGCAGAATTGTGTGACTTTATTTTTGAGTAGTAAATTACTTTTAAAACATGTGAATATAAATAATGCAACAAACAGGGGACCTATTTTCAAGAAATGTGCAAATATACTCAGTTTGAAAACACAACCATTATCTATGATATCACAACCCCACAAATAACTCATGCAAGTGGTTTTAATGGTCTTTCAGAGTGTCAAAGCCAGAAAATCAGCTTAGACAGGGCTATTGTATTTTATTCATGAATCAGGTTCATGTACTCGGTATTCACTATGAGAACCTTAGCGAAGCCAAAAAGAGTACAAATCGTTCACTCACTTCAGCCTAATTCTCTCTTCACCTCCGGACAAACCTGCACACCTGCATCACTGGCAGAAGACTAATATTGTTGGATAAAATACAGGCTCAAATCTAAACCCTAATCCATCCATTCGTTTGCTATATCAGCTTATTCTAAGTCGGGTCATTGGGGTCTGGAGTCCATCCCAGTGGGCATGAAGCAGGATTCCCCTGGACAGGTCTCCGTCCAGAACAAAACTCATGATTTAGCTCAATAAATAAGAAAACTGTGGTTTCTGTTTTCTGTAGCAAACTACAGGCGTCACACTTAAACACCATGAACAGCTAACGGTCCGTAATTTTGTCTTTAATTAAATGCCTTAAGTCTTTTTTTGTTCCCTTAACTTGAATAAAAGTTTTTTTAATAAATTGTGTTGCTTTTAATGTGTTGCTTTTGGACCAGTAACAATGTATGAAAACATATTGTGTTGAATTTGTTCCCACAGTTTATAGATGCAACCCTCATTCCATATTTCAGTCATGAGTTTGTTTTACATTCTATATACTGGAATTATTCAAAGGTAAGACAGAAAAGTTACATGCAAAACTATTGAATATGTGTGTTAGCTTCTAATATTGCTTGTTGCTTCTAACTTCTCCATAAGTGTCAACGGCGCTGTCATTATTCTGACATCTTTAAATTATGTCAATTGAGGTTTTTATAATCTGTGGTTAGAAAATCTGAAATTTCTGAGAGCCGAGCGACAATCTGGAAACACTTTACATGAGTCAACACACATTCTGAAAGGGTTGGCTTTTAGTCACAGTTTGATACCTGTAGCTATCTGACAGAAGAAGTTATGTGACCAAGAGGAGCTTTATTGAGAGTTTTTCTGTATTAATATACAGTAACGCCTCACCATTTTTAAACAGAAGACTGAAACAGAAACCAGCCTGAATACATACAGAGTGTCCAGGCCCATTTAAACTGAGGCAAACATGCAGATGATTCCCATCTAGATTAGTAAAGTGTGTTTTTCCTGTTTTAAGAAGCTCAAATTTGACCAATCAAACCCGCTAACATACAGTTTACATGTCGAGTTTTGGTTGGGAAGGCAAAACGGGAAGTTTTATTTCTACCATGTTAGAGTACAAAGTGTTTTTGTGCCTTAAGGAACATCACTAAAAATGAGTGTCAAGCATAATGAGTGGATGTAAAACAAATGCTAAAGCAGCCAAACTTTAAATAAAAAAACCTGGAAGACTATTGCTGAAGATCCCTTTCAAAGATTACAAGATGAGTCTGAATATAAAATGTAAAGAAAGGAGGACCGGATCAAAACTTTTTTGCAGCACTGCACATTCTGACTAAAGTGAATATCTGCAATATGTCAGCAACTATTCTTTAAATACCACTCGGCTTTAAATGAGAGTTTACATTGCTCACGATAGGCCTGCGGTAGTTTCACAGCAAGAAATAATGGCCGGCTTAAGAAATCTTCACATCTGCCTTTGGATGTGCAGATTTTTGTAGGATTGTGGAACTTAGGCTATTTGTGAACAGAATATTTGTAAAGACAAAAACAGAAATCCTATCATTTTTGTCCCTGAGTCCTGTTTGAGGGGCCCTTTCCATCCTCGCCTTAAGGCCTGAATGGTTTGTCTCAGGGGGATGCAGCTGATTTGAACAGATCAGACGGAGAACAGGCGGGCGTTTTGTTGATTTGCTGATCTCAGGAGAGACTTGGCTCTTAACATCCAAACCAAAAACTAATGGGGCGACTGAGAGGATGAACCCACACGGGCAGCCATGCGGCGTGGGAGCGTTTCCAACCGGAGGTTTGGATCTCTGCTTATGGAATGGGAGAAGGCTCCACAATAACAATAACGATAATGCATCCTGTATATTCCCACAGTGGAGCTCCCGCTTCCTGCTGCTGTCTGCTGGGGCCAAAGGTCACGGAGCAGCAGGGCTGCTGCTTCTTTATGATCAAGGGCACTACAGAAAGAGAGGGGGGGCGATGGGGTTTCAACCTCTGATGATTCATTGGAAGGCAGCCCTCTCCAGCTGCTGCACGGGCAGCAGAAACCCGGACCTTAATGACTGAGGTCAGCCCAGACCTCTCCAAACACAGGTCACAGCCACTCTTGGCTTAATTAGAAGAACTCAGGAGGTAAACGAGCTCCAAACAAACACGCGACAAGAAGTTGAAACAGACTGCAAGAAGTTGAGGTCTCTAAAAGTTGTAAAAGCGTCTGGCGCACTAACCTCGCTCATGTGTCAGATCCGACGGTTTGCAGCTTCCCAGGACCACCAGAATCGCGATGAAGGCGTGAATGGGAGAGATTCCTAATCCAAAAGAGGGAAACCCGTACTCCAAACGGGTCATTTTGTCAGGACGGGTGCCTAAATGTGATAAACATTGAATGGCTCTCCAACAACGCGCCGATTGTCAATTCAGATTAACTCCATCTGACTTGGGCGCTTTTCTTTGTTGCGCCCCAAACTGTTGCGCCCAAACTGTGACAGTCCCAGAGAAGCTCTCCACTTTAGGCCTGAGCATTGTTTGCATCTACGGAGCGTTTTTGTTGCCTCCTCGTTTTCATTTCGACTCGTTTGGAAGTTGGCGTTGGTGTCGCTTTACGCGTGTTTGGTCCCTCTGTCCTCCATCAGTCTCCCCCTGGACAGCCAGTGACAGCTCAAAACTTTCCTCTGCAAACTTTTTGCGGAGCCACCCCCACAGATGGGAGGACTTAAGACAATAGGCTGGCTCTGACGCTTAAAGGGGAACGCTACTCCAGAAATCGGATATTGTTACACACAAGCCATTTGGCAGTTCGTCCCAAAAACGGAAGTCTGCTGGGTTCGGTGGGTCAGATGAGGACCTGTTTCAAGACTGTTGCATTCAGTGGGAATTGGACGATGGACTACTGTTTTTGCAGGGGGTCCACTTTTTGCATTTTCAGCTCGGTTGCCTGTGTTTTAAAAATAAATGTGTTTTCAGTGGTAACGCTGCACAAAAGCTCAGAAAACATTTGAAGGGAGCTGTGACTGAAAGCAATAAACTTAAAAAGGCTTTTGATCAGAGAAACTCCACCATGGTCACATCTTCACTACCTCCTTTGCACAGAAACAAAATGTTATTTTTGTGCAATGAAAATTGACCCCTCTGCATCGCCTCAGTTAAAATAGACGACACTCGCAATAAAGTCCAGGCAAAAAATAACAACAAATGAACACCAATTTTGATGTAATCGTTTTATCCATATCTCTTTTTAAACTTTCTTTTCTTTAGGCTATTATCTGTTTGAGCTTGGCGCTCCCCCTTGCGGAAGAACTGACTAACGAAAAAATGCTTTGGCTGTGTACATGCAGATCCTACGCATCATATGGTAGAGAAGAGAGGGAAACAGCCTTATTTAAGATTTATTATCCAAATGTATTCTGTTGCTGACAAATATGGAGGTTCTTTCTGTTCTGTGAATCACAGAAACTGTGCGCGTAAAGAAGCTGAAACAGTGACTGGATGAGATACTTTAGTCTGTCTCGGCACATCTTAGTTTTGAACATGTAATTAAAAAATATATATTTTTCTGACATTTGCATGTATTACATAGCGTCTTCTATATTATAAATCCTATAACGTTGTCTTTTACGCACAGCCCGTGCGCTTTGCACCCAGTCGCAAGGTTTATAAGATGGCACATACAGTAAGGGATACATGGGTTCCAAACAATACTTATGAATAATGCATCTTTAGGACATGCTGATTTGCTGTTGGAACAGTTGCGCTTTCTTGATTTCCCCTAGACAGCGCGTCTCTCGCCTCTGGTTTTCGACCAATCATGGCTCAGCGGTGGAGCGACACACCTGTATAAAAAGCAGATTCCAGGTCAGCTGTCATTCAGACGGCCGGATAAAGATGACAAGTCGCTGAGGGTGGAGGCAAAAGCTCCCCCGCTCTTTTCATGGGGTTTTACGCAGAAGTTACGTTCGATTTAAAAGATGGATGAAATAATCAACCAGAGTGGAACGCTGAACTTCAGCTCGCGCGGCGACGACGAGTTCACTTTCGAGGACATCGACATGAGCGCGGACGGGAGCCCTATCCTGAGGATTTTCATCTCGGTGGTCTACTCTGTGGTGTGCGCGGTCGGGTTGGTGGGGAACCTGCTGGTGTTTTTCCTCATGCGCTTACGGCAAGGTCGAAAGAGGTCCACTATCAATTTCTTCATCATCAACTTGGCGGTGACGGACTTCCAGTTCGTGCTGACGCTGCCCTTCTGGGCCGTGGACACCGCGCTGGACTTCAGCTGGCCGTTCGGAGACGCCATGTGCAAGATCGTCCTGTCGGTCACGGTGATGAACATGTACGCCAGCGTGTTCTTCCTCACGGCCATGAGCGTCACCCGCTACCTGTCCGTGGCGACGGCCCTGAAAAAGAAAGCCTACCGACGGTCAAGTTGCGTGAAGTGGGTGTGCGCGGTGCTGTGGGTGGCCGCCACTTTGGCCACGGCACCAACCGCGATCTTCTCCACCGTGACCGTGGTGGCCGGAGAGAAACTCTGTCTCCTAAAGTTTCCGGAGGGACACGACTGGCTGGCGCTCTATCACATCCAGAAAATCCTGATAGCGTTCATCATCCCGATGCTGATAGTGTCTGTGAACTATCTGATGCTCCTGAGCTTCGTCAGGAGGAAGAGCATGGAGGGCAGTAACCCCAAACGGAGATCCAGAGTCACCAAATCCGTCGCTATTGTCGTTTTGTCTTTCTTCTTCTGCTGGATGCCGAACCACGCCATCACCTTTTGGGGCGTTCTGGTCAAATTTAACGCGGTTAATTGGGACACGTCGTACTACATGGTTCACACCTACGTGTTTCCGGTCACCGTGTGTTTAGCGCACACGAACAGCTGCCTGAACCCGGTGCTTTACTGCCTGATGAGGCCGGAGATCCGGAAGATGCTGAGCAGTTTGTTTTGGAGAGTTTCCACGCCGCCCTCCGGCAAAGCCTGCGCCACGCGCTCCGTCACGCAGGGAGAGATCCAAGGAGTCGTCCCGCTCCAGATCATGGACAACGCGGAGTACACGCTGTCCATCATAGATCGAAAAGGTTTATCGGGCTCCAGGACGTCCTCATATGCCCGTTGAATTAGGGTTTGGTGCAGAAAAAAAGCTGCTCTGGTCGTTCAATGGCTGTCACCACTCGTGCGTAATTTTGCCCTCACTGCTTCAGTGTGCGCTCCGTAAGGCTGGGACGTGCACACATCTTCATGTCAAGTGTTTTTCAATCATTGGATCGTGTATATGATAATTGTAGTGACAATTTGTTCCTCTAAAAGCAAATTCATTGCATATTCTTTGGCGAAAAAACTAAAAAAAACGGGCTTTCAATTAAAACGCACCCCGTCCAAATCAAGCTACATGTTGCCTTTCTCTTCGTATTGACCTCAAGGAAATGTTATCCTTTTTGTCACCGTCAAATACAGCACAAATATGGAGAAAGAGACATACGGACACCCGGGTCCATCAACCTGGACTGGACATTGGTAAATACATGACTCCCAGCACAATGTAGGATCTAAAAATGTGGCCAGTTGGTGATCTGGTTAAGACTGCAGTGTTTTCCCATCATGTGAAGCCTGTAAATAAATAGCTTTTTTCCATCTGACATAGTTGTTGATTTCTTCCCCCAGCAATCTATCAGAATCAATTGTTTGCTTTCATTAAGGTTTGTGATTCTGCATCATTCCTAAAACATCCAATTGCATCTTTTATAATTTCTGTGTTGTGAAGAATGAAAAACCAGCCCACTAATACATTTACTGTAAAGGTTACCTAATACATATCCTCCAACACAGCCTTTTAACAAGAGGATTCTCTGATGCCAGTTCATTAGCTAATTGAAATGTTTTTTTTTTAATCATCCTGTGATAGCAGGGGTTGCAGATGCTGGTTCAAATTCCATCTAGGTGAAGCTGGATCTGTGAACTAAACGATCAACTCTAAAGTCATTCTCATTACGTGTGTCCTTGTTGAATACCCGAGTGTTCGTGTTAACGCAGGAGAGTCTTCTCCAGAATCTTGAGCAGCGTGATGACATTTGGCTGCGATGCAGATCCCCCCGAAATGATCTGAGCCGGGGGGCTCTGCAGGTGGCCGGGGCCGCTGCCAGCTTTGTGTTCCGGTGTGTGTGTCTCCTGGCTCTATTCTCCCTGTGTCCTGCAACGCTGTTCACTCTCCTCTTCTTCTGTTTACAATGCCGTGCGATCACAAGAAAAGAAACAACATCAATCTGAATGTTCTGTCTGTCCTTTCAGCCTCAGTGGATTGTTCTGTCTGAGATGGTTTACAGGTAAAAAAAAAACCCCAACAGATCTTCAGAGTTTGTTAGATATAGTAACACTCTCCTGGCTTTGATGATGGGAACAGATAATGCAGACAGACTCAGAAAATAGCTGTTTTAAGGAAGGATAACATTAACTAAACCGTGACCAGATCAGTCCCTTTTGACTTGATTCAAACAAATTTAAGCAGAGATAAATAATACACATTTTCTATGGTACATAATGTCCTTTGACGAGGGAATATTTAGCAAAATCTGCAGTTCCAACTAAATAATAACTGTATTGATGGATAAAAGTACGTTTTTACTCTCTGAACTTGTGCAGTTTTGAAATGAAATGAAATGATTCTTATTCATAGTGAGATTTCCCTAATAGTTTACAGGGTAGTCTCAGAGAACCGCTTCAATGGGATTATACACAGGAAGGATTATAGACACAAAACAAACCTATAATAATTTTATGGGGGTTCTCCCTCTCATGGACACACAACTCCTGCTGGGTCTCCCAGAGAAGAGCAAGAGTGTGACAAAGAGATGATTAATGTCACACACACGTGTGTATGCGTGTGTACAGACAGCACAACCTTCAGCATAATTGAACTCGAAGTGGCAGAAACTGCGGGGCGTTTTCGATTTTCATTCCGTTATGACACGACAGCACACTGACAACCTTTAGCAATATTTGAGAAGCAAGCTTATCCCAACTCTCTGTTCTGATTATTTTCAGTGAGTCATTTTAGCTTGGCCATTGAACATATTACGGGGAAGAACTTCTATTTTATGCTTGTTTAGAATATCTGTTTCTGTTTAATTTACATTCAGATAGACTCCTATTTCCATTTTTTTGTGAATATTTCCATGTCAAGTCGAGGATTTGGACTGACAACCAACATATATTTCATCTAGTTCTTTCTAATTTCCTCACATCAGGGATCAAGTCAGTGCTATAAGATAAGGATTTTTTATTGAAAAGATCTTTAATATATTTACGTGTTTTGCATTCCTCTTTTTATTCTTATCTTTTTTCTTTTTTTGCCATATTTTATTACACTTTGAGCTGCAGCAAAATTATTTTTTCATGGTAGCATTTTGCCTCTCAGCAAACATGCAAACGCCAACACTAACGTCTTTGCCCCACATAAGTGTGCTTTGGAACATTTCATACGTTCATACTTTTAGTTTTGAACTAAAAAGCAACTTGTAATGATAACATATTTACAATATTTGACCTGTGGTTTCCGTTTGGATGACCTGAACATTTAAAATAGCTTTGATCAGTGGTTTGCCATTGAGTTTGTAGTAAAACTGAAATTTCTACTAATGTCAGGGGGGGCAAAAGACAGACACACACACACAAACATCCACACACTCCTATTTACTTATTTATTTAGTCATCATTTGATTGTGTAACCCAAACCGTAATTTAAAGACAAAAGGTTTTATTATTTGCAGCTCTAGACATCCACACATGTACTGATTTGGGGAATGTGGTATCTATAAAGGCCTGGATGTGATAACTGATTTGCCTTCAGTTTTGAAAGTAATTGTGTAGTTTAGAGGAAATCCATTAAAAAAATCTGAATGATATCAGCGTAATTAATCCACACAAAACCGTCCTTTTCCAATAAATTTCTAATAACCTGCAGATTACAGCAAGTGAGAGAATTTGCCATCTTAAAATAAATGAAAAATATTAATTTGACGTAGTTAATTCCTGGCAGCCACTGGTGGTATTTGAAAGCATTTCTGCATTTAGGGATCCCACTATATCATTCTTTCTTTGTTCTGACATATCTGCTTGGATAGTGAAAAAAAATCATTGCTAGTTTTAAATGGGAAGCTGTATCTTTTTTCCAAGTTAATTAGGTTATGCAATTAGTAAAGCTTGATAAAACTATTTCACAACAAACGGGGTCAAAACAAATGTGGGCTGCAGGGAAAACCGGAGCCGTGTTTTACTTTCCCTCTTATCAGAAAACCAGCACAGATTTTAAATGAAGAAGACGACAAAGTAAAATTAGATATTTGAAACACATTTAAATAAGCGGACATGTTTCAGACCTTACTCTCAAAATACTGGATTAACAGTGGAGTTTAGTAAAATGTATATTATTTGGTTGGTCCTCTGAGTTTAGGATAATATCCATTCACAACTTAACTGTTTCTTCAAAATCAGAGACACACATGGAGATCCTCACTGGAATTAGAGTTGTGCTTAAATAATAAAGAAAGTTTGAAAAGGGACTGAGATTTTAATGTTCATGTAGGTTTATTTTCATGATCAAAACTAATCTTTAAAAAGACACCGCAAGCTCATGTTTCAAAATCTAATTAAACAGTCAGGTCAAACAATCCACTTGTAGCCAAGAGTGATGGTTTATTACTCATGCTTAATGCAAACATCGAAAATAAGTTTTAATTCCAGACTTGATTAGCGCCATCCTATATCTAGGACTTCCTTCCCTCTGGGCAATACTTCTAAAATGATATTTTTCCGCAGCTCTTTTTTCTTCCTTTTTACAATTGCTGTGTCATTTAATTGTAGCATCGCAGCCATTGTGCTAAAGAGACGCTCATAAACATGTACATCATTTTATTTGTACGCATATCACAGCGCTTCATACTTCAACACTATTACACCAGGAGCAATATGCAATAGCTGGACTCCTGCTTTTGGCACCTGGTTATCATCTAGTGACAGCTCAATATAAATTTACTTATCTTTAAAAAACAGCTGGCAATATTTGATGCATACCCTTTGCTCTGATGCAGTGCATGTTAATAAAAAGGCATGCGACCGTCTCAAGGTTCTATGACACAAAGCTTTTTTTTTTTGCATAAGTTAAGAAAGGAATTCCTTAAACTATGGAAATAAATGGTGAATTACATAACTGCATGGGTATTAGAAAAGCACATGACTATTTACAAATTCAAGTTAACTCTGTACAATATAAAAAAAGTGCATAATCAATTTATAGATCATCCCGTTTTCTTTCCAGGATGTCAGATTGAAGAGGATTCCTCTCTGTCTTCATGAATCTTTGTACTTGGGTGACTTCAGTTCCATTTTTGGTTCTTCATAAATTATACTGACTGTATATGTTGCAGATAGAAACAGTTAAACTTCAAATTCAGTATACAGAATAACATCTTTACACGTGGTGGAAGTTGTTGGGTGGTAAGGCACCCTTGAGGTTTTTTCATGTATTCCAAACTTCTCTCATCAAAGTCAAATAAATACACACCGAGAAGAGATGAAGACTAGTTGGCTATTGTTTACCTCACGGGCAAAAAAAAAAAAAAAGACGCCTGAAATCTTTAAAGCGATGCTTCATTCTTCTATACAAACAGCCATTAACAAGCACCAGAGCTCCAAAAAATCTGTGGAGGGACGACATAGCGGGCAGTGGGGTAGAGCGAAAAACAGAGGCCCCTTATATCGTAACAGTGCAGGAATTCAAAGTGAGAGTGACAGTGCTGACTCGGGGAGTCTGGGGTTCTGGCGTGGGACGGGTCCAGTGCACTGAAAAGGCTGTGTGCTGCCGCTGTGGTGTTGGGGGGGGGGGGGGGGGGGGGGGGGGGGGG
>JABUIW010000020.1:314875-353382 GCA_013363375.1 Menidia beryllina
TGGATGGATGGATGGATGGATGGATGGATGGATGGATGGATGGATGGTGTTATCACCTGGGTTTTGGCTCTCATAAATGGTGCGCTGACGTTGCAAATCTTTTCATTCCTCATCTTGTCCTCAACAAAACACTCGATTTTAATGTCAGAGTTGTCCTGAACAGAAAAACCAATAATAAAATTAGTTAAATCTAACAAATATGAACACAGAGCGTAAGATACTTTCATGAAAATCGTCCCTAAAAATGCAACATAAAATTACGAATAAAGAACGCATACCTTGACAATGAGGCTTGAGAAATGAAGATTGGGTGTGTAGGTGATATTTAAGAGCGCGTTGTAAGCATTTTCTCCCTTGTTCTCCAGCTTGACGTCCACTATCATCCTCCTGGTGTTTCCCTCCAGCACCCGCAGGGATCCCTCCATGGATCCCTCGCTCTGATGGCGGCAGAAAACACCCCGAGACTGTACAGGACGGGCACAGAACTGACTGGGAGTCAGTGAGGAAGGAAGACAGAGCCGTTTACAAGCCGTAGAGGTCCAGATTGTGTAGTTTTGTGTGTGTGCGTGCACTGTGTGCGCGGCGCGTGTACCTACTTTGGAGTCATCAGGTCGGTGGAGCTCTGCAGGGACAGGTCAGGGACGCAGCGGTCGTCCTCGTCACAGCCGTTCCAAAAGGGAAGCTGTGCAGCAAAAAAAACAAACACTTTTTATTATTCAATTAATTGCCTGTTTTCTAAAAATTGGTCTGGAAATTAGGGTTGTCACGATACTAAAATTTTCAACTCGATACCGATACTCAGGAAAATATTCGATTCTCGATACCATTTTCGATACCACAAGGATAAAAACAAAGACCCCAAAATGTATTAATTTTGACAGGTTAGAGTCTTTGGTTTCAAAGTGACCTGTTACTGATGTCATCGTGCCACATTAATGACCTAACCCTAAGCCTAAGCCTAACCCTAACCCTAACCCTAAACCTAACCCTAACTCTAACCCTCCACCCTTTATAATTGTGAGAAATAAATATTTTTTGGTTAAACTTGTTTGGACTTATTGTACAAACCTATTTAACATACACTATTTTAACATGATATTATGTATAGAGTTTAATAAAGTGTTTGCAAGATTCATCTCACTATTTTTAAATTAATGTCTATATTGCCATGAGGCAATTAGGATTTTCTTGACTGTGATCTTCCTATTGGTGACGTAATCAAAATGGCCGACTTGGATGTGGGCGGAGTTAGGGGGGGTGTCAACACCTTTGAAAATGAGTATCGTATCCGGATACAACTTTTTAGTATCGATACTTTTTTGAGTATCGATACTTTTGACAACCCTACTGGAAATACATTTGACTAGAATCTGATTGTTCCAAATGAGGAAATGGGCTCTGAGGGCGACCCTCACCTCAGTCCTCACGACAGTGGGCCAGCTTTCGTCCAGAACCGGCTCGAGCTGTGGGTCTTGCAGGCCCACTTGCACAGCAAACACTATGGGCCTGGCATAGTCTGTGGTCTCCTAGTAAGACAGAAATATCACATCAATAGATCAGCCTTTGCATTTACTTGCTCACGGTACTGGAAGTCAATTTCTCCTTGGAGATCAATAAAGTATATTGAATTCAATTTTATCCATACCACTGAAATATGTCTTATTGCTGAAAACAAATATATAAAATGCAGAAAGTCAATATCTTAAATTGGACTTTGCTTTCACTAATTTAAACAGTATCGATCAGTTAAATCAATAGATCCCTTTGAAATGATCTGACAGCAGCTAAGTTATTTCTTAGACATATAGCAATTACTTACAGTATGCAGCCTCCTATGTAGTTCCTAAACAGCCAGTTTATTTCATGTACAAGACAAATACACAAGCTTTTGGGTAAAAACTGTGTGCGAAGTGTAACATGATGCATGTCGACAGGGCAGAAAATCCCCCCAAAACACGTTCAGATCATCCCTGAAATGTGTGTGAATATTAATGCTGTGTGTTAACATTTACAGTGATGGAGGTGAGTTAAAACAGACCTCAGGGAACAGGACTTCGGCTATGGGAAAATAGCTAGAAGTCTTCCCTTAGAAATGACTTTGAGCAGCATGTTGTGTCTGAGAAGGAACCGGTGAGTCATGTGAAGTAACTGTCGGCTCCGATTGTAAACAAGCGGTGAGTCACATTCATTTAATCTTTGCCTCATCAGACATGACAAACAAATTTGTTTCATGTCCCCCTAATACATGTCAACTCCTCTTATTCAAACACACCTCCAGCAACTGCATCAACTTTTCTCAGTTTTCATACTTTCCACACAACTTTTTGTTCAAAGCGCCTGACATTGAGTAAAAAACACCCAAACAAACTTTGCTAAAAAACTTTGCTAGAAAAAGATGTAGTAATATGATCTGATACATTGGTTTAGAGATGCATAATTAATCAACAAGTAAACAAAAAGAAAGAAAATCTTAATTATTCAAAAGAAGTTTGAATCAATTTCAAAATTCTGAGTTGCAAGTATTTTAAGAGCTCCATTTTTTATGATTTTATGTATAATTTTTTAAGCCTCACCATGACGTGGAAGTAGATGTGTTCACAGAACTCTTGTCCTGGAAGCAGAGTCAGGTTTTGGGGCTGTAGCTTTGTCGGGTCATCCAGCATGGCTCTAGGGCTGAAACGTCTCTCCACAATGGAGACATTATATTTGATCCCTGGTGGGCCACACACAAACGTAAGATAATACACATTTATATGAAACTCTGAATGTACACATATGTATTTAGGTCAATAACAATAACTGCAATCGAGTCTGAACATATGTGACCAATACAAACAAAAATCTCAAGAGAGATTGCTTAAGGATGAGCCATTTCCAAACCACAATGTTTGAGTCATTTCCCATTCATTGTCTTGTTATAGCATGAGCAAAAACAAGTGTGAAATGCATGTGTTTTGCTTGGGGTAAACTAACGAAAAAGAAAGCTGGTGAAATGCATTTCGCAAACAGATTTAAGGAGTTAAACTGTCATTTTTTTCTATTCTCACCACAACATAAAAATAATCCATCCATCTATTATACACCCTTTCCAACTTGGGGTAACGGGGTGTGAAGGGCTCTAGCCCACCCAAGCTGTCATTTGGGAGAAGTTGGGTACACCATGGACAGGTCTACTAATTTCTCGGGTCAACTTAGAACCAACTTAGGGTAAGAGGAAACCAGAGAAAATTTGGAGAAAACCTACATAGACCTACATAGAACGTAAAAAAAAGCCCAGGGAAGACCATCTTTCTTTATGTTTAAGCTCTATCTTGAGCCATGTGTGTAAGATTCTGCACTGCCACATTGATCTGTAAATCTGCACTTACATAAATATGATTAACTTCAGCGAAACAAAAAAAAAAAAAAAAATTTTATGCAACAGGCCACAGCAATTTCACAAACACCAGCACATCTGCGATGCATTACAGGCCAGACACGACAACCAAAGGAAAATCAGATAAACGTGTTCCGCCGTACCCGACCATGGCAGACAAGATAACTCCCCCCCCCCTCTTCCTCTATTCTGCTTTGGCACATTCAGTAGATTTAAGAAAGATGTCACGAGGTCAAAAGTTTAAGTGGAAACACTATCATCTGATACGCTGTGAAACTGGATGCCGAAACAAAATATATAAGCCGAGAAAGCGACCGGGTTTTCTGGGTCGCTTAAAGCAGCACGAGACATTTTTCCAACCTTGATTTTTCTATGAGCTTTTACAACCATCAACTCCACTTTGATGAAATTCTTTGCAGAAGTTGAGTAAAACAGACGGGAACTTGTAGATAAAGCCGTAACACACTGAAGGGTGTATTGAAAAGCACTGATCTGGTCTATATGTTGCAGTTTTAAGGGCAGAAATCGTAAATCTGGCACAGAAACAGTTGTAAGATTATTTTGTGATGCTTTTAAAGGAACCATTTTAATCGTGCCTAATGTGAGTTAGAAGAAGCTGTCAATGCAATTGCAGTTCATACAGAGGATTTAAAGATTTTGATCTATTTTCTTTCTTAGAACTGGTGATGTTTCATCCCATTAGGCACCAGAATTGAGTTATATTGCCCCACTGGTGTAGTGTCATCCATAATTTCTCTTAGCTCACAGCCAGTTTGTTTCTATTGAGACAAGTGGTGAAACATGATACATATTCTCGTAAAATACTGATACAACATTGTGACACTTTCACTGCACTGCTTTATTTATTTATTTATTTATTTATTTATTTATTTATTTATTTATTTAGTTATTTATTTATTTATTTATTTATTTATTTATTTATTTATCTATTTATCTATTTATTTATCTATTTATTTATTTATTTATTTATTGCTGGCTTACCAACTTCCTGTGTTGGAGGAATGGCTGTCCTGGCAGTGATGTTGAAACACACAATGGCTGACATGCAGGTCACATCCTTGCCACCTCTCTGACAGTCCTTCACGAAGATGTTAATCTTGCTGGGCTCGAACCTAACGGTGGCGTATATCCGCACGACGCTCTGTGACCTGTGACAGTGGAAAGGTCTGTGAATTTTTACATTAAAATGTAACAATAATTCAAATAAAATGTAAAAATAATTTCCCTCTGGGATTATTAAAGTATTTCTGATTCTGATTCAATGACCCCATTAAAACAACATAAAGGGGGAATTTTATTTCAGCTTTGTGAGGCCACTAAATGACAAATATTATAGATCAAGAACAAACCAAAGTAGCACAGCGGCACCCAGAGAACCCACTGCCAGGTCCACTAGGCCGTCGTTGTTCATGTCCATTGTGCCGTGGATGCTCCGGCCAAAGTATTGCAGGCCTGGAGCCAAATCTGCTGCTGCTATCCTCTGGAAAAGAGGAGAGCAAAACATTCACCCTGAAGTGGATAAAACCTGTTTATACAGTAGGGGAAATAAGTATTTGACCCCTTGATAATTTTGCAGGTTTGCCCACTTACAAAGACTGCAACGATCTATAACTTTAATCATATGTACATTCTAACAGTGAAAGACAGAATCCCAAAGAAAATTCCAGAAAATCACATCATATGAATTTATAAAAATTGATAACCATCTGATGAGGAAAAATAAGCATTCTATGTAAGTGGGCAAACCTGCAAAATCCCCCACTGTACGTACAATTAAGGGTAAAAAGTAGCAGTGTATTCAAATATACTACTATAGTAACACTAGATGGTGTGACCATCAATAGGCTTACTACTGAACAAAATCTATTGTAATAATGTATCAATGGACAAATCAGTGAGTCCTTTGTAAAAACCCAGATAAGATCAAATGGTGTAATCTAAGCTGTACTTACCAGTTTTATTACAAAAATGGACATTTGTTTAATCATTCTGTGATTAAACAAAGCTTGGGATTTGATTTTCTATTGCACATTGGAAATCTGGTTGGACAAAAAATTGAACTGATTCACATAAACGCCATAAATATCATACTACATATTCTCTGTGTGACCACCGAAAAGCTCAAGGCAGCACATCAGGGCAGAGGCTGAATAGATCAATCGAAAATGATGAAAAAAGCTTGACGCTGTTAAATGGATGTGCAAAATGGTTTGGGTTTGAGCTTTTTCACCTGCCTGTAGGGGAACACTTTAGCACTATAATTGTGTTGTTGGGCTGCAGAACTAGTATTAGCAGCATTTTTATTTGCCTCTCTTTTGATTGTCCTCATCAAATTTTTACTTAATTTCACCCCACACTGGCCAATGAAACTACAAAGATCTGGGAAACAAATTTTGAAAGCATTTAAACAAACTTTTAGAAAATGCTCGCAAACATTTTTGCATTGGTATTCTGTCGCTTTGGGATTGTCTTAACCCGTTAAAGCCTGATCCAAGAATAAAAAAAAACAGAAAAGTTCTTTTTTTTTGTTTGCATTCCTTATTTGGCCTTTTAACAAAATATGTAAAAAGAAAAAACAGAAATAGATTTTTATTATTAATAATTTATTACTATATGATAAGTCAAGATGATTTTTTGTGTAGTCTTCTGCCCCCTGTTATCAGGTATATCTGATTGTTTACAATAGGATTTTGAGCAAAGTTTTTACCATTAAATTATGGAAAAGGTGTCAGACGCAAAACATTTCAGAAACCGTATGTATCAAATATGATACATTTGGCACTACAGGGTTAATTGTATCTGCACAAACCTTACCTGTTTATATTTGCGCAGTATTCTGTTCTGTTGGCTAAAGAAAACGTAAATAGCTCCCTTGTGGTCATCTTCCAAAGGTGCCCCCACCACCAGGTCATTAAAGCCGTCCCCATTCAGATCAGGGACCGGAGCGAGGGAAGAGCCGAATCGAGCGTTCTGCCCGCCGTTGTGGATTTCCAAAGCTCCCTCCAGGACAAAACGATTCTGAAGAATGAGGGGGAAGCAAAGTAAGTAATATAGAATAGTCTTGTTGTATCAAAGGTGGGATTTTTTCAGATTCATTTTATGCTGCATACTCTGGGACTGACATTAATAAAAAGACCTGAGCATAAATGATCACATCTCAAGTTGTCTTATCTTATATATGTTTCTGTGTTTATAAACATAATTGTGTTTTTTAGAGTTTGATTCTCCTCCCAGACATGAAATAAGACTAAGACTTGCTTTCTGTAAGTTTAAGACAACATTTCTAAACAGTGAAAACTATCCACACAACATTTTAATTACTTAATATTATCAGTTTGGGCCATAAAGGCATTTTTCCCCAAAGGCATTGTAAAGAAAACAGCAGTGTGGTAATATTGTGGTATTTGGTTTGTAAGTTTGTACCTACTGAATGTGCTCCTGAATCCTTTGCCTGGTTTCTTTAATCCCCTTATCAAGAGCTGTTTGCCCTGACTTTATGTTTATGTTTATGTATTTAGCATGCGCTTTTGTCCAAAGCGACTTACAAAGTTTAACCTTTAACTATTTTTCTGTATCTCTACTATTGTAAATGTTTATATGCACCATAACACAGCAACAAAATCAAAGTTTTGGCCCAATGAAACCCAAAGTTCTGGGCCAATAAGGCCAGAAATCTGAGGAATTTGTGTCATATCAGGCATCAAGATGTTTGCAACAGATTCTTGAAGTCCATGGACTGGATTTTTTTATCCAGCACATTCCACACATTTTGGAGACATTTTGAGAAGCAACTGAACAAATTGGACTCTTTTATGTTCAAAGGTAATTGAACAAGTACGTATGTGAGCCAGAAAGCCTCAGTGGATGGTGGGTTGAGATGTAATGTCCCCGTGATTGCCAAGATACGAGGTTTCCCAGCCTTTTTCTTCTTATAGTGCAGTTCATTGACATTTCCCATCTTGGAAAGCAGGAGTCATTAAGAATCCTGCTTGCTCCACAGCCCAGTTATGTAAACCGAACACTCCCTGCTGGAGCCAGCAGCCAGTAACTGGAAATCAGTTTATTTGATCTGGGCAGTATCTCTGAACTAACACTTCAGTATATTGTCCAATCCCACAGCTGGCTATGGGAGGTGGAATCCTGACACACAACCTGACAATTAAAAGAAAAGGACACAATCCAGCAAAGCCAGTAGCCAGAGCAGAAACATTGTTTAAATGGGTGAAGTGATCTTATGAACAACTATTCAAAATGACTGACTCAAATTACCAGTTGACCTTTCATTATTCTGCTCAATAGTCATGATTTTGGCCCATTTAAAATATCGCTCAGAGCTAATAATTCAAACAATAGTTCGGACACTCACTGTCTGAATTGTTGTCCTGACTCGTGAACATCTTTCTAAACCATCATATTCTATTCCTTTGATTACTTTTGTCCCTCCATTATCAAATGATAAAAAATCTGACAAGAAATCGCTGCAAAAAGGTTGATTTCATTGTCAATGCTCAGCTCAAAAGATTTGGACTTATTAGCAGTCCATCATAGTTAATCTTCTATAAGCCTGTACAGAAACCGATACAATCCAGAAAGCAGCTAATCTTTAAGGGGTTATCATGAAACAAACTGATCCATGTAAATACTTTAAGCATGTGATGAGCACATGTCCAGACAACAAAAAAGAAACATCTCATAGAATGCATATGTTGTCTTATGTTGTATGAATACACACAGTAATGCAAGTACTGGAGCACAGAAGCTTTACTTAAATCAGAGGCATGTGCCAAAAGGGTGTTTTTCTAAACAGCAGATTTACTGTTTTTGACTGAAGAGTTTGCCTGAAGTCGATGTCCGCTTTAGAGGAGACAGCCATCCCTTTTGGCTGTGTTTGCAAAATGACTGATCTGTTTGTTGGACAAACTTTCATCCATTTATTCACACATCGAATAAGACTTAGAGAGAATGAATGTCCCACATTTGAGTGTTTCAATCATCTCAAAATCATGTAAAACCGCAAATCATGCAGTGATTTAAACAGAAAAAGTAATAAATTAATTTAATTTTTTTATTCATCTTTCTACTTATCAAACAGAGGGTCAAGTTTGGATTAGCCTCTCTGTTTTTTCCACATTACATTTTAGTACTTCCCATTTGAACTCAAACATCTGGAAAGAAAAGACTAAGGAATTTTACCTCAGCTTAGCATATTTATTTGAAGTTCTATTCTTAGTGAGTGTTAAGTCAGATGGAAGATATCCATGCCTTTGAAACTAACTACCCCTCTGGAAAAAATCTTTCAGACAACAGTCTGACTATTAGCGGCCAAACGCAGAGGCCCTCCGTAGTCGTGCATATCACTGCTCCACTTGGCAAACCAAAAAAAAAAAATCACAATAAAATAATTCTCAGCTGCCAGATGAAACATGAGCTCACTTGTTATTTCAGATGAATAAATGCAAGAGGAGTTGATTTAGGAAGGCAGCTTTAACTTCTCAGCTACCTGATGTGTCACCAAGGAGAGTGACAGAGAAATGAGGAAAATACACTTAGGACTGTAAATCTAAAACATATGGTGTGCGAGGAGCAATAAAGGGTCACAAGCACCCTACAATGGCCGACTTGGATTGCGAAGATTTTATTAAACCTACGAAGGCATCTTCTGGGTCACTCTGGGACAGCAGAAACTAAATCATAAAGCTGTAGTCTAGTTTTGTTTCCAGAAAAATTGCTTGTAAACAGCTGTATCCATCCAATAATGAGCCTAGACTATAAATATTCTGTAAGGAAAAACATTTAGCCAAAAACAAAATATTCTCACAGCAATCTGTACTTGTACTCTCTGTACTGAACAGAAGTTTTCATCACTACTACATCAGTGGGTAAAATTTGATATGATGTGGGTCTATAAGACAATTAGACACATAAATGCTTAATTGTGTCAGAGATGATCATCTTCAGGTTAATTAAAAGTCCTTATTTTAAATGAAATCATTCAAAACTGACTATTAAATTTAGATTTAATAGGTTTGTTGTCTTCTCAGTATGACCTCAATCAACAAGGCTTCTTGAAATGGTTTTCCTTGTTTAACACTTGTTCCCATATTTCCCATATTCTGTAGAAGTTTAAGCCACAAAGCCTCTCAGAGATTGAGATCGTGACAGCTTTTTGTTTAAGCCCTAAAAACGACGGCAGAAGAGCAGACAGGGAGAAACAAATGAGCTATAAAACTTGCACAGAGCCTGGAGGTGTGATCATTCTCTGCTTGTCACCACAAGCTTTTCGCAAACAAAAAATCATCACCACAAAATGTGTATAAACAGGGCATTAGTCAAACTGCGCATGAAGTGTTATGTGGAGTCCACAAAATATTTAACCTGGACCGGCTATCAGTGTGACCACAGAAATGCATTTAAGTATTTTTCCAGGAGAAGATCCCTGAGCGATCGGCATCTCCATCACCACCTGACTCGACCACATCCTGATTATCAACTGTCCCGAACATGCGGAGTGTCTGTCTGGTGACACACTTTGTCTGAGGGTGATGTGTTTAGTGCTTTGTTTTTTAAGCCGAGCCCGGCACCTGTGATGTGGTCTGGGCCGTGCCAGATATTTAAATACCTCGCCCGTGCCTGCTCGGCGGATTCAAAGCAGCCCGGGGGCATTCATTATTCCAATGAGCGAGACAGACCCGGAAAACTGGGAAAATTTCCTTCTATTAAAGAACGTTCTCGCCTCCAAATGGTTTGCTGGAAATGGCTTTAGAAGGCGGGGGAATAGTTTCCTCTTGAGTTCATTGTACACGTCCAATAAAGTCTACACACCGGGACAGGGGAGTTCCCTCTTTTGATCTGCACCTTTAATCTGGACGGGCCTCGTGTTGTGTCGAGTGGCTGCCTGCAGCGTATCAGTGGCTCGGTTTGGCACCGAGCTCAGTGTGTGTTACCAGACCCTTCTGGTGGGACGTGTTCAAAAGTTTGAGCAGGTGCAGACTCGACTCCAACAAAACTGCTCTGTGGGAAACATCTGTGTGTCTGTTGCAGAGATGTTCAGTAACAAAGTAGAACTACTTAAGTACTGTACTTAAGTACCAAAATGCAGTATCTGTACTTTATTGGAGTAGATATTTTTTCCATTACTTTTACTTTTACTCCACTACATATTTTTGATTATTTCAATACTTCTACTCCGATCGATATTTCACAGGCTGAATCGTTACTCGTTACTGATATGTAAACGTAATGATAGATAGCTCTGTCAGGGTTTGGGAAGCTGGCTCCTCATTGGCGATTTGAACGATCAAGCATAGCCTATTAAAAAAAAGCCTCCCGAAAGATTGTTAATTATAGCCTTCAAAAATTCCCCATCTAATCTGAAGAAGCATATCAAGGTAAGTTAAAAAATACAATGACATATAAATTAGTAAATAAGCGCTAGTTCAGTTCTCCCTGTTCACTCAGGACATAGCAGCTAATGTTAGCTAAAGCTAAGCTAGCTGGCTAGCTGTATGATAACGTTAGCTAAAGCTAACCTAGCTGGCTAGCTGTATGATAACGTTAGCTAAAGCTAACCTAGCTGGCTAGCTGTATGCTACATGCTAGCATAAAGGCTCAGCTCAGGATTCTGACTCTGGAATAATAAATAATAGTAGATGAAGAGCTGTTGATTGCTAATGCAGATCTAGCTTTCTGTTTTTGTAAACAGCTGTATGGCCTTTCACACGTTTGAAATAATATAAACAATATCTATCAAACTTTTGACTGCCTTTTTGTCAAATACACAGTACTTGTACTTTTACTTGAGTAGCAATTTTTGAAATATTTCTACTTGCAATACTTAAGTACAAATCAAATTGAGTACTTCCGTACTTCCACTTAAGTACGGTTTTGGAAGAATACTTCTACTTTTACTCAAGTAAATTTTTTTACATAGTACTTGTACTTCTACTCCACTCCAGTACTTTAAACATCTGTGTGTCTGTTGGGCTGCTTCCTACCAGCTCTGTTACTCTGTAGATGTAGACCTTCCCCTTCTCCAGGCCCGCGCTGAAGAACATAGGTGCTGCCACCAGGAGGTTGTCGGTCACACCGTCTCCATCGATATCCACAGCTGCTATCTCGCTTCCATAGTAGGAGCCGATCTGAAAGAGACGACATCAATCCAGGCAAACAATCATTTAAAAAGCACTTGAACGGGATAAATACACGCCAGCCAGGAAATGAGCTATTTTTTCTCATCAATTCAAAGGAAAACAACAAATGTCACCGTGTGTTCGTGATTCTCGGTAAAGTTTGTTGCCGCTTATTGAGCCACATCTTGTTCGAATTTGATGATTTATTGATGAAGTCAAGTGGCTTTTGAACTTCAATATGGTAAGCAAATGGCGTTCTGCGTTGAGTCACAATAGGCAGATGCTTGCCGGTGCTTTTGTTGACTCTCAGTCTGAGTGAGCTTTACTGGGAGTCTGGATCTGTCGTTGGGGTGGATGGGACCCTCATCTCTTGGTTTCCAGATTAGAAACATCTGCTTTTAGAATAAAACTGAAATAAAAAAGCTCTCTGCCTGAGACTTGTTGAGACCATTTCTGCAGAAAGAAACTTTTGCTTTTGTGGATGATTTGTTGCTGACGTTGTACAATGTAAGCTGCTGTAAAACCACTCCAGGGTTCAGCTGAGCTTATCACTGAGAGCCACATCCTCTTTAAGATCTGACCCTTTTTAACCCTATAATGCCAAATGTATCATATTTGATCCGGTTTCTGAAGTCTTTTGGATCTGAGGCTTTTTGCATCATTCAGTGGTAAAAGCTTTGCTCAAACCCCTGTTGTACACATTCAGATATACCTGATAACAGCCAGTAGAAGACTACACCAAAATATATTTTTGACTTATTCATTCATTCATTCATTATCCATACCGCTTATTCCCTGTTCTTGCATGCTAATCAAAATCATTTCAGTTTTTTTTCTTCATATGTTGTTGAGGGGTCAAAGAAAGACTTCAGACTAAAAAAATCCAATATTCTTCCTATTTTTCTTGGATCAGGCTTTAAAGGGTTAAGCTGGACTTGCTTTAATCAACTGGAAGATATACATTTTCTTTTCTCAGGGGGGAACAAGTGATTTGGTATTCATGTCAGTCTGTGTTACCCTTTCAGTATGTTTTTGCCGTTTGGACTTCATCCACACAGTTTATTACATTGAGATTCGGATTGAAAAGAAAACCTTTGTGGGCATTTTGGGGGAATTCAGTTAAGTGCTTGATACGGCTGTACCTGATGACCTTTGAGTGAGTGCAGGATGGTGAGGTTTCCTGAATTCTTCAGGGTGAAGATGATGACTTTGCCAGTGTGGTTGAATCGCGGCGCTCCTGCTACAAGCAGGCGCCCGTTTCTGGCCGACACCACAGACGTTACGGTGTAACCTGTTTATGGGAAACACATGAAAACAAAGAGGACACATGATTCCTGCCTGTTTGTGCAGACTGAAAGAATTGGACACGAGCAGGATACAACTTATGATGCCGGTATTTTATGTCATTTTCAGTGTAAATAAAGTTGATGGATGGTTTGGCATTGCGAATGTAATTTGACTATTGGGCACCACGGTTGCTCCGCTCTTCGTGTAAGTTCAAAGATGGACGCGCTTCGACTTGAATTTCATTGCAGTGATCTCAATGACTCAAGGAAAACCATTAAATGCTGCATTCTGCCGATGACCTGGTTCCTCTGGCTTCCTTTTCTTTTATTCCTTCTTTTCCCATTGAAGATTCCACTTGTATTCTTTTCCACTTTCGTCTCTCATTTAAACGGCACTTTTTTCCCAACTCGAACGCTTTTCCTGCAAGTCCAAAATTATGCATCCACCTCTATTTCTTCAGATCCTACATTGGCTTCCACTGGCAGCCTGGTGGATAAGCTCAGTTATAAACCACTGATGGTAAAAACAGAGGTCTGTGGTGATGAAATAAGATGCGGGTGGATGTGAGCACACGAGCAGTGGGTACAATTTATAGGAAGGGTTGCAGTTAGGACAACTGGTGCTAAACCACAGGTCTTTTATTGGGGCGACCATATTTGCCTTCACTAAAAAAGGAGTAAGCAGAAAGCTATTGCTGATGACAATGGGAACTAATACCTCAAATGCTCCTTGAATTTAATCTGATCTCAGATGAAATTTCCCTGACTTTGTCTTTTTTTAAAAACGGTTTTACTAACCTAAGTAGGCGCCGTGATTTTTTAGGTCTTCGGGAAACTCCTGAGTGTAGGACGACTTTGGAGGGACCACCTTCCCCTGTCGTGTTTCCTTCAACACTGCACCATTCCAGTCGTAGGCACCAACAGCACCGACTATTATCCCATCCTGTTGGTGAGGAGCAACAAAGAGCCTTCACTTGAAATATATATTATGCAGGCAAACAGAGATTAGGCGGTCAATTGCAACCTGTATAGTAGCTAAAAGCACATTAACAGTTATTGAAGACTCAAAAAGTCACTTAAACATGATATAAAATGCATGGTCTTGGTGGTGAAATTATATTAACTAACCTTTTATATTGCAAAAAGAAAGAAAGTAATAAAGAATCAAAGAGCCATTGAAAGCCTGAAAGATTTAGCCCAGAGGGGTGGTGAAAACAGGAGGATTTTTCATCTTTTTTCTGCCACATCAATCACATGATGAATAAGAAAAAAAAAATTCCATTATAGACATAAAAAATAAAAACATTTCATGGCACAATTGCTTTAAAAATGAGCCATACACACCCCAAAGCTGTGTTTTACTACACAAGTCATTTGCCCTGTCACAGTTCAGACTTTTCAGATCCATCCAATGTAATTGTAAGCAAGTATTTTATATACTGCTTCTTTACATAAAATACTTTTTTGGTGCAATAATACAGCAAAATAAATATAAATAAAGACACATGAGTCTTATCAATTATTCTATTTTCACCTTTTCATATTGGCACAGGTAATAAATCACTTCATGGTGCTGAAGATTAATGTATGTTGCCCTTTTTCCTGTGAGTAAATGATTAAGTGAGATGCCCTGGACTGAAAACTGACACCAGTTAGTAAGAGTGACAGCTCACTAATGACAATCTCCACTCACCTCTATAAGCTACTTTTCAAACAAAACCCACGCTTTTCTAGTTCCCCATACAAGGCTCCTTTTACTGTTAGGGTGAGGGTTATTGTTTATTTTAACCTATTTTTAATTCATATACTCAGAGTGTGACAGTGAATGTTTTTTCATTAAAGCTGGAATTTCTAGATTACGATGATTTACCTCAAAACCTTTTCTCAAACTTCTCCCAATCTTGATTGTGCTTTCTTTGACTTTTCCTTTAACAGAGGAAACATACCAGCCAGTACATTTAGCTGAATTTTCACGATTTTCTATATTTTACTAATCCCTTTCTGACATTGTGATTGTAGGGTTCTTCTGCTGAGAGAGATCAGTGCTTTTCCTTGCTGTTCACAATACTGCCGACAGCACAGTTTCCAGGGTATTAGGATGTGCTGGATGCCTCCCGATTCCCTCCTGAGAGATGGAATTGTGAGCTTACCACGCTTGCACTACGTCACTCTCTCACAGCGAGGTTATGCCAGTGTGGTTTTCTGTTTTGACCAAAATGGTCTCCATGGCGAATGGAAGAAACCCCAAAACAGTTCAACCCCATAAACCAGTGACCTATTTCTCCTGCAGTTACATGTGTGGACGTATGCCCCCGCTTTGAAGAAAATGTCAACTCTTTACTGTGCCGAAGGACACGGGGGTTGTGGTTCCACTTTTAAAGATACATTTGAATAGAAATCATTGGTTGAATACCACCTAAACTCCATAACTATTGTACTCACTCAACAAACTGGCTATATACTGTATGTTATACATTCTCAATGGTGAGATTATGGCCAAACCAGAGCCCCGATTTTCCTATTTAATCATCATTTAGTTATAGGAAACAACAAGAATAGAATAAACTACTAAGAATGCACAAGCATGAGATGTCTGCAAAGGGTATAACATAAGACTCCTCAAAGTTGGCATCCATCATATTCCCCAAAACCATCTGGGCCCTCGAGACTGATTTTTTTTCCTCTAAAGCATATGCATTCTTTCCAAAACATTATCCTGCTCTCAACACTCAAGCTGGTACTGTTAAGCATCTCTGGAATCTGGCCTTGTGGACACAATTTCCAGTCATTCCTGCCACCCAGCTGCAAACTCTGCTAAATATTCATTGTTCATCATGCGGTGGATATATATATTTCTCCTCGGGCAAACTCCATTGTGAGGGAGCACTGGAAAATCAAACCAGTCGCATCAGCAAAGCCAGCAGGAGAAGAATGAAAACTGATTATCTGGTATGACCGGCAGGTACAGTAGAGGAGTTTTGACTTATCTTCCTCTTCCAGCTGCGCTGCACACCTGAAAATACCCCCACTCAGATTCAAGGAAAAGGTTCCATGAATTAAAAGAAAGTTTGTCACTCTGAGGGCGAACTGTCTGAATAGACAGGACCTTCTCTAAAACGTCTCCCTGAGGAACCCCTGGTGTCTGATTTTTTCCATCAGTGCATGGTTGAAGTGGAAAAAGGCCTGTCTGCCTGTCAGAGGCTCCTAAATCTTGATGACCCAAACGTGGGGCCACACAGCAGGCACCTCAGGGGGGATGAGAGTGATAAATAGCAGGACTGGTGATGCACCAGATATTGAGACAATGTGTGTTGTTTTACACCCTGACAGATGGTATGAGACAACGGGGTAGCAGAAGTCAGACTCACCTCAACGCTGTGGGCGGAAAATCCTGCCTGAGACATCTGGAGGCCAAACGCTGTCCCATTCTTGCTGGTTCCTGAGAAAACAAGTGTGAATTTTTGAGATTTGAAGCATTGCAAAAGCAGGGACAATTCATTTTCAAGGAGCAGTCATTTTTTAAGATAAATCGACTTTGAGTATGCAACATTTAAGAGATTTCCACAGGTCTTGCAGCTGTTTTTTTCATGGCTGCTGAAAGGATTTTTGTTATTCTTTTGGAGGAAAATAGAAATATTAATAGCAAAGATTCCGAATAAGTTATTTGGATTGATTTTTCTCCACCTTAAAAGATTTTTGTACAAAGAAAGCCTTAGATAAAATAAATCTTCTGTGCTACCTTCCAAACTGAAGATGCGTTCTCCAAGTGCATCCACAATATCTTTCAGGGCTGACTCGTCTGTCACATTGAAGAAGTGTTTGTCGTCTGGGTCACTAGCGATGTATTTGATTTCACTGAGGAAGGCTTCAGGATTGATTCCTCTGCGGTTGTAGTAGCCGAGCACCTGGGGAGTTCAAATATAGCACATACTATACTGTGCACATACTCAAATACTGTTAATACAAAAAGAAGTGACAAGCAGGCTAGTTAATGATAGTTCTATAACAATGTAAATCTTTGCCACTATTTGAAAATTATCCATTTGGATAAAAGTTTCCTGTAACCATTCCAACATTGGATTTAAACCAAATGACTTTAGTTTTTGCCCAAATGGTCATAGCAATTTTAGCCTTTTTAAGAGTAGGTTGAGTTATTAGCTCCACCTGCAGAGTTACTGACCAGTGAGGATGTGGTCTGTGGGAGATCATTTACACTTTTTAAATGCACTACCAAAGAGCTCAAGTTTGGCCCATTTAAATGTCTTTTTTTTCTGTGTTTTGGCTCTTTTGTAACTCTTGAAAGACCATTTTTTAGCAGAATACCATTAGGTCACCTCATTAATGTTTATGGTGGATCAAAGCTTAGTAGAAAATTTATAGGCCATTTAGTATTCATCAGAAAACCAGAAGTTAAAATTCAAAATAGAACCTTAAACCATGCGAGTAATGGGTAAAGCAGACTCACAGCAATGGCATAGCGGGTGATGCCATCCTTCTCACTGTCCTCTATGGCCTGCTGGAGATCAGCACTGTCATGTGACTCTCCATCCGTTATCACAATCATTACCTTCTTGGCACCCCGCCGACCTCCTTGCTTGAAAGCTTGAGAGCTGAGAGAATCCGGTTAATACATTAAGTGAAATGAACGGCAGAAAGAAAAAACTAATTAGATTGGCTCCGCTCATCGGTATGCACGGAGGACGTACCGGGCCGTGTTGATGCCCAGAGCGGTGTTGGTCTCCTCTCCGCCTCGCTGGTTGATGCTGCGGGCTCTTTTCACCACGTCCTCCACCGATTTGTAGTCACTCAATTTGAACTCATGGACCACCTTCTCGCCGTACTGAACGACTCCAACCTGCGCCCCAAGAGAAACAAAACCCCAGGGAACTTATTAAATGCCTTTTTTTCCAAAAAGTTGTCTTTTTTTCTGTTTATACCTGTATTTGACCAGGTCCAACATGGAACTTCTGAAGAATGTTGATGAGAAAAGCCTGGACTTCGTACCAGGGGTAGATGGAGTTTGAACCATCGAGCACGATTACTATGTCCATGTAAGTCTCACACCCTGGAAAGACAGATGAAGAAAACATTCGTATAAAAGAGAAGAATAATGTGACTTAGAGGATGAGTGGATCTTGATTAATCAAAGCTTACTCTGGAAGGCTGGGGCAATCGTTCTGGAGAACTTGAAGCTGGCGTTGACTCTGGAGCATATTCCCGTGCTGTAGTACGAGCTGCCACACTCATAAGACCATAACGGCCCACAAGCCTGGAACATCAAAGAAAGCTTTCATGCAGACAGCATCATCAACCTCAGTATATTCAACAAAATGTTACCCTGCTGGCGAGCCTCTGCAGGGAAGGCAACAGTTTAACAACCGTGTAATCAAAATATAATCTTGTGGGATTGTCATCTTTTCCATTTTGACGGCTGCCGTCTTATTAAACAGGCTCTCAGTTACTCCAAAAAGCTTTTGCAGAAGCATCCGTTTACTGAACACCAGAACTCATCGAGTCTATCTCACCACAAAGCTGTTGTCTTTAGGGTTGGAAGTGAGTGTCATTCCCAGCCTCATCTTGTCCTTCCGCTCCGATACGTTGGTCAAAGATATCCTTCCTTGGGGGAAAATGTATTTCACTTGGACGATCTGAGATGCACTCTTTCATGCATGCACAATCTTTCAGAGTACAAACAGAGGCTCCACCATCTGGTACTTTGGTTTGTTATTGCAGTCTGGCCAGTCAAAGCAGCATCCACGTCCTCAGATCTAAATGTTTACTTGACTCAGCGTCATGTGAATACCTAACCAGCACAACACGTGCAGCCCCTATGAAGAGGCACGCAGTAAAATATGTGGTAAAACACATGTGTGGAAAGGTACATAAACCATTTTAAAATATATTAAAATGTGGAATGGCTGGTATGGTACCACATTTCTGTCTCGCATGTGTCACCATGATGCTGATTAACATGTATGCTGCGAGGCCAGCGGAGTTAAACTCAATTTTAACGCATGCATGCACCCATCTGTCCAGATGTTGTGCCAATGACTGTCTCTGCTTTTGTTTTTGAGTCGCATTTTGTAATACTTTACCTAAATTGAGCTTCGAACAGCCGTTGCCGTTGATTCTTTTGCTCAGAGAACATTTATAAACATCCCCCGTCTGGTAAGGTCCGTTCATTTCGTACGGGGCGCCCACTAATAACCTGCACAAACACAACAATTTAACAGTTAGACGCGTTAACCAGTGTTCAAATGTATTTCATACAAGATCCCAAGTCATTCTGCTTGGACTGAAAACGGTTTTGTGGGATATCCAGCTCTGACTGTGAATATGACTGTGGCTCTTAACATCCAACAGCATCGGCCTTACGCTCATGAACACTTTCACACAGTCACACCCAAAAAATGGTTTAGTTTGTTTATTCATTTGATTCAGGTATGTCCATATGGGACTCCTTGAATCAAACAGATAGCAGCCAGGGCAGGTGCTAAGAGCTTGTTTCAGCTGGTGACTTGTTCTTGTCAGTAAGACGTCTTGAAACTGCCATATCTGGGAAAAAATAGATAATTAAGAAGTTTTGAAAAACCTGCAACTACGCATTATGGAAGTGAGCCATCCACCTATCCCTTTACTGAACCGCTTATTCCCTTATACAGTTGCTGGGTGATGTTTATCTAACATCAGATCTGGATGAATGGATGTGATGCATATGCCAACAGGAACTTGAATAGAGCTCCATTCAAACTTCAACTGTATCTCAACATACCTGTGAATCATTTTAAAGAATGGTCATTTCAGTCAAAAGGCAAAGATATCTCTTCATAAAACTCAACAAAAGCACAGAGGGCAATATAACTGATCTTTACGGTATCTGATTATCCATAAGTGACAGTTGCATCATCTATGAACTTTGTCACATTCACTCATAAGAGATGACAGCAAAAGGGACACAATGAAGAGCAGATGGCTGAACATTTTACATTGTCATTCTGTGAATGACCACCAGATCTCCTGAACAATCAAGTGGACCAATCTTTTTGTTAGGGGAAGAAGAAGACTGTGAATCCAGGCTATGAAAAGGATGAATGAACTGAAGTCCAGCAAGTTAGTGCAGGATCCTGTTTCAGTATCTTAAAATGCACAACTCAGTTGCCATCACATGATCTATCAATGATTTAATTAATCTAAGGAGATTTTTCCATCTTTAACCCAGTAAAATTGGCTTGAAAAACACTACTGATGTGGTCAGACAAGGTGTAGATTGAACTCTGAAACTCTAACATTGTTTTTTTGGTTCAGATCTAATATTTAATGAGGAATTTGGAAGGAGACAGATTTAATTGGAGTGTTAGTCATTCAGATGTCAGTCAGATGATCATCCAGTAATGTTTGTATATCAGAAACCCATCTTTAGCCAAACAATGTGATCTCACTGTGTGTAGGACAGCAGTTTGTGGTGTAAATAAACCTGTGTTGTTACACTTTGACAACACTGACACTTATTGGTAACAAAAAGAAGGCTGGTTGACACGTTCAGGGGTGACTGATTAATGAATTAAAGCCTTAAGGTGAAGGTGCTGGTATCCAGGCCCAATCTGAAGCTTCCAGCCACTGCAGTAGTGATGCTTTCATTGGAATGTCTGAGAAAACAACATTTAACTTCATGAGGGCTCTCAGATGAATAAATGAAATTAGAGGAATTTTGCCCTCGCAGACCACCAGAGAAGTCAGATGTCCTCAAAGAGCAGAGCTGAGAGTTGGACATTCTTTTCGTATGACGTAGAGTTTGTGGAGAGTCAGCCCTGCACTTGACTCCGCAGTTAAGTTTCCTGTGGTGGGTCGGAGGGGCCAATAAATGTCACTGTAATATTCAAGACAACTTGATGTGATGTAGAATCCAAGTTGCTAATTGAGTTAACTTCAGAGCTAACAGAGTGCACAAATACCTTAAGGGAGCTGTATTTTAAAAGCATTTCAAAGACAGAAAAATCTGTGTTCTCAACAAATGTTGATTTATTAATTGTTCATGATCGCTTTAAGGTCAGTTACTGAAATCCTTTGGGGTTTCTTACTACATCATGTGATGTGTGTTGTTTTCCTTGCCTAGCCTTAAGGTTAACGAGACCATTTACACATCTCAACATGCTTTCCTGTCATAATGTTGTACGTCCAGTAGCCTGAGGATTTAAGAGATAAATACAAGCAACCCATAGATAAAGCACAAAATATGCATTACCTAAAGCCAAACTGATACAATATCAGCATTCAAAGAAAAAGACACTATAGTAAATCATCCCAAGCTGTCTTTTATACTGTTTAACTAAATTATGAAGGCAATACATTGTATATTTTCACATAAATCCAAGCGATATGTTTCAAAGTAGTAGTTTAAGCAAGAAAATGAGGAAGATGAAGGTGACAGAACCATCAGAAATGACCACACAGCATTTGACCTGCTGATGGAGGTTAGTTTTCTACCATTCAGCCTGTTGGTAACAGCACTGCAGAGTGAATTATGGCATCCAAAACCTTTTCTTTTTTTTGCTCCTCTTTTCATATTTCGCATGAGTTTAAATAGCTCAAGCATTAAATAACCAGCTGTGTCCTAAATGAATCCCATTTCTGAAAAAAAAAAAAGCTTCAGTAAATGCAGTAGGTCAGTTAAGAATTTAAACAACAGCACGGTCCAAGTGAAAATCACAGGGAAAGTAGCACTCAAACGACCGACTCCCAGTCCAGCGGTGCCCCAAAGGAAAGACATCCGACACCACTTTATGGAAAAAGCAGACCGAGGCCAAGCTCCTGCAAGGTCAAAGTCTAATAATTACAGAAAAGACAGATCTTCACTTTAAGGATCTCCAGGGCAGGCCCACGAAGACCGGAATGTGAAAACAAATTCAATTATAAGTAGTTCAGGTTTGTTTTCAGGAACTCCTGTATAATTGAGTAAAGTTAGCATAACATCTGACTGACAGTCATTCAAGTAAAAACCACAGGTAGGAGTTTAAAGAGAAAAAATATTTAAAAAAACAGTGAAAACTGCGTTTTCTTCCCTAATCAAAGACTAAAGGAAAAAATCTGATGTTGAAAGGGAATTGTTTATTTGAAATACAACACCGTATTGAGCTTTATTTTTCTCTTCCTACGGCTTCGAACGTCTGAGAATGTCTGGAAAAGCAGCATTGAACGCTTTTCGGCAGTGGCATCTCAGCACGTGCAGCTCACAGCGGGAAGCTTTCCGTGCAAGATGTGTCCATGCTACCAGAGAGGTGATTATTTAGAGAGGAACCTGAGCACAGCGCAGTGCATGATGCAAAAACTTCACTGTGGAAAATCTGTAGCAATGCATATTAGAGGGTGAATGCAATTTCTTATACTACACACAAAAAAAAGTATTTGTGCCATGAATTCTCTGGACGATTACCTTCTTCATTTAGACACTTTTCTGACAGCCTATTAAATTAGGCATCCGAATCAAACTTCATATTGAATAATTCGGAAATGTATTCTTTATTTCCTTCCATGCACATTCAATGAATTGCACTGTGCCGTTGTTTACTTGGATCACATTCATAGTTTTGAACCAGCAAGGATTTGACATATTAAAGCAACTGCAGACAAGAGGAAATGTTTAAACAATCCATCACCGCGCATCAAAGGGTGACTCACATGGAACCGAGCATCAGTGTTATTGCTCCTTTCGCCAACTTTTAAAGTCCCACAGACTCTGGAAATCATTTCACCACAGTCGCTCCTGCAGTGCTCCTGTTTTCATTGCTATTAATATCAAGATTATTACCTCAGTTATTGCTATCCCCTTGGCAGGAGGAGAACGTGCACATCGGGTTCAAGTCGGGACAAATCTACCTTGATGAAAAAGGCCCATTGTTGCCTTTTTAACTTGGACCTCCTGACTTTCTCCAGAAGCAGCTCAGACTGTTGAGTTCTGGAGCTGATCTGGGTCAAACGTTTCAGTCTCTGCGCATCATCACTGCAGGAATGTCGATAACGCCGACGGACGGAACTCAACCCAAAAACGAATGCACGGACATTTTCTACCATGGTTACCAGAAAATACAAAATTTGGGGTTTGAGGGAGTGCCATCCCGAAGCTCAGGCTGTCATTAATGTGGTGATGTTTTTCATTTTTGGAGGAAGGAGATGTATGCGCTGTGAAACCACATCCCTGCCCCAAACACGAGCGCGCTACCTCAGTGTCTCGCTAGCTCATAACATTCCATTCGTCTGCACTAACAGAGTAAACGTCCTTTCTTATTATTTAGGGACAGGTAATTCCCCATCACAGTAGTACAAAGGCATATTTTTTTCTTGTCTGTTATTACCTAAAGCACTGTTTTTCAGTTTCAGTTGGAACTGACCTTTTTTCTAATAGTTTTTGGGATGAACATGTTCAGAATCTTTGAAAATGCTTCGTCTCAACTGTCAGGTGACATGGGGCAGTATATATATCTTTCCTTCAAACAGGATGGATGTTTAAAGCCTCTGTTACAATTTGTTACATACTTACAGATGACAAACATTTGACTCACTCACACAATTACCTCAGCATCTAAGAATCTGTCGCTCTGATACATCTGCTATACTTCATATGCAAACAGAGAGGTAAATGCAACCAGTTATATAGAGAATATCATTCGAAGACCACCATCTTACATTAGACAGGAGTTAGGCAGAAATCTCAGCTCTACTCAACTTTAGCTTTTTAAAACAGAAATGAGGTCATGTTAGATTAGAAATACATGGAAACATTACCTGGCACAAGGCTTCCATCCATCCATCAATTTTCGTAACCACTTATTCCCGAATGGGATCGCGGGGGGACTGGAGCCTAAACCAGAATTCAATAGGCGAGAGGCAATCCACCAGTCCAACACAGAGATATACAAGGACAAAAAACCACACTCACTCTCACTCCTAGGGGCAATTTGGAGTATCCAATCGACCTAAAATGCAGGTTTTTTGATGGTGGGAGGAAGCCAGAGAATACAGAGGAAATCCACAGACACAGGGAGAACGTGCAGACTCCACCCTGGGATTTGAACCCAGAACCTCCCGCTGTGAGGTGATGGTGCTAACCACCATACCACTGTGCCACCCCCACCAACTCAGCTTTATTAGCCTACCTGTAATAACCATCGGGACCCCTCCAGTTTATATATTCCATATGCATACATTTTCCTACTTTCCCCAATCCCACATTGTTTTAAACAATTGTTTTCATGACAAAATAATCGTCACAGATATTGAAAATAATGCCTGAAAATTGATTAGTCTTGTGATTCAGGTAACTGAACTGACATATACCCCCCTTTGAGATCAATTAGTGTGGAGAAGATGGCAGACTGACTGATGACTTGTGTAATGTAAAAGTGCATCAAAGAACATAAAAAGGCAGCAATTATATAGACCGAGAGAGGAATCGCTTATTGATTTTTCATGCTAAGTTTGACATTTAGCCCTGTTGACTTGGAATCTTTAAGTAAGAAAAGACGGATCTGGGAACACTGATACTTTAAATTTACAATTTATGACCACTTGCCCAAGAGATATTCATGGAGCCAGCAGTAATAAGGCTTGGCGGTATTACGCTTCAAGGTATAAAAATAAATAGATTAAAGGTTGTTTTACCATTTTTCCGAACCAAATAAAAACCTTTTCCTTAAAGCTCAGCGAACAGACCAAATAAAAGACACTTTTCAGAGAGGTGAAAGACTTCACAGACTCTCTGGAGTTCCTGGTGGTTTGCGACTTGTAACTGAGCTAATGAGTAAAGGTCAGGTCTCAGCTGAGGAGACCTGCTTCAACTGAAGAAAAATAAACAGTGGAACGGTGAGTGGGAGGCTTCTGTAGCGCATGGCTCGAATGTGCCGGTCCGGGCTTCGCTTTAGGTTTAAAGACCCGATCCCTTTGCAGTTTGGAGGTTCTGAGACTTTTTCTCAGCTCCCCAGAGAGACTCTGCTTTGGTGGAGTGGTGAGAGCACCACATAGCTGGGTAAACATAGGAGAAAAGGCAGCACCATTAAAAGTCATGGACAGAAACCGTCAGCAGAACTAAAGAGTGTCAACTTCTTCATGATCTCAGAGAAAAGTTAACTTTGCCATGCTCGCCAAAGGAGAAGTCCTCTTTTCCTGATGTGTGAAAACCCAACCAGATAACTTCACCCAGCTCATAAAACAAAGTACGGTAACAATATTTGGAAAACTCCACTGTTGTAATTTGGGATTTGAAGACTTGTTTTAGAATGTAGAGGCATGTCTGGTTTTGCTCTGGTTAATATTCTTATCTAAATAAAGTCTATTTCCAGCTGGTATCTTTCTCCTATCCAAACACACCGTGTGTTTTTAGAAAATTAAGACAACCCTGGAAAAGTTGACACTGCTACAGTTTGGCACAGATGCTCTCTGGCAATGTCGGTAATTGTAACAATTTAGATTTTCCTAAATGCTCAGCTGATTGAGGGGAAAGTGCAGGTTAGGAAGTTAAAAGGCAAAAACTCGAAGGGAACAACTTTTTAACTGATTAATCTTCATGAGTGTAAATCCAGTGAAAAAAGGCAGCTGTGCAGGCTATCAGAAATAAACACAAAACGCCACATAATCAGCAGAAAAAAGCCACTGCAGGCCCTCGGTGTGCACGTGTTCAGCCCCAGAATTGCTATCTCACTCATCAAATATGCATTATTTTCTCGAGACACTCATAAAAACTCAGAATGGTTTCCTAATTGGCAGATAAAAGTTTCATCCTGTGGGGGGAAAATGAAGAATCCCTCCCACATTTCTACATAAAACAGGACATGTGCAGTTCAAGTGGCATCAGCCAAGACCAAACAGTTGCAGCAGATAAAAAAAAAAAATAGATCAAATAAATTGTGTAGAGTTCTTATTTTTTCCTGACATGTTAAGATTGAAGAAATCAAATCCAACATTATTTAATCACATTCAGTGAATATTTCCTCACTGTTGGCTGAAGCCAACTATTCTAAAAAGGCTAAAAAAATCTGGTATTTATACACAGGTCTGTCTATGCTAATGGATAAAAGCCTTTCAGTTCCTCAGTGGTTTCTACCTGCATGAATACACAAAAAAATCACAAAAATTCTGCATCAAAATTGATTTTTTCCTTTAATATTTTTTGACTTGGGGGAGCCTGAGAGGTCGACTTCCTGTTCAGATCAGAGAAATCCAGGTAATATATCGGACCTATTTGCTCTCTGAGTCAATGAGCCATCATCATTTTGCGGTTGTAATAATGTTGATGTGGGTAGTATTTAGAGCGGCAGTGACACTTTGTCAGTTAAGTTGTGTTTTTGTCTTCATTCATGCTTTTTGTTGATCTGTTTCCTGTTTCACTTTGTATGAAAATATCTTGAGGGCATCTTCCCTCCCCGCCCTCCCGTAATCAACACCAGCCCTACCGTTGTCTCATTGCACTCCTCTATAAAATAATCTGAGTTCCCAGTGTTTGCCTCTTGTCAGGGAGGACGGTCGTGATGGAGGACTCAGTCGCGTAGATTCAGAAAACAGGGTTTATTGCAACAAAAACAGGTTAAAAAACAGGGCTGTGGCAAAACTATGAGCAAAGTAACAAAGCAAGGATAACAAAACTGTGGCAAAGTATCAAAACAAGACTGTGGCAAAAGTACAAACGAGATTAACATGGCTGTGGTCAAACAAGGCTATGGCAAAGTAACAAAATAAAGATTAACAAAACTGTGGCAAGGCTGTGGCAAAACATGGCTATGGGAAATAATCAAAACCTTACATGACACGGGTCGACGAAAGACGAGAGTCAAAAGACGCAAAACGAGAGACGCAAACGAACTGGCACAGGATGTGGGAAACGAGGACTATTTAAACACATGAGGGAGGGGAACCCCAGGTGTACACAATAGGTAATCAAGACATGACGAGACACCAGACATTCCCCCAGACGTGACACCTCTTGTGTAAATGACCCTGCCTGGCCTGAGTTTTGCCCACTGTCTCAACCCTTGCCGGATTCTTTGTTTCGACACAGAAAAAGGTATTGATTTAAGGTCCTTGTGTGGAATATTGCATTTGAGCCACTACTTCTTGAGCCAATTTTGTGGCATTTATTAGTTCGTCTTGTTGCACTGATAATGGAAAAAGCAATAATGTGAGACATGAATTCAGACTTTAACCCGTTTTGACAGCTCTCTCACAATAAATACGTCTGAGCTTTTCCTTTAGCCTGAGATTATGAAGGATTCCTTTCTCCAGCTGAGAACGGTCACACTCTGAGTTGAATGCACACTCCCACAGATAAATGTGAAAATATACGGAGTCTTACAGCCATTGATTCACTGACTAGAAAATCGTTTCTAAAAATTAGATCCAAAGGACAACAGTCATCAGTCAGGGAGACTCATGAATCATAATCAAGGTGAAAAACAACAGGTAACACACACGTTTTGCCGTCATAATGCTGGACCCTCAGAACCAGAAACCCCGAGGGACACACTCTAAGTCTGGATACTTTCAATCCCTTTAGTGCTTTTTTCATGGTATTTTTATAGCTTATGAATATCGACATCTTTTATTAGGTGTATGGACTAATAAAATCCCAATGCACCTGGTTCCACTTGGCTGTATGCTGTTTGTACAGTCTGCGCGGCACTAGTCTCCCCGAATGTTTCCACCTCATTCTCAGACATTTACCTCAGACCATGTCTCTGGTTACATTCATTCCACGTGCGTCAGCCTCATCAAGCCTCTTCAGCTCTGACAGAGACAGAAGCTTGATGAGAGTTCAGCATTTTAATTGAAATTTTAAGGTTAGTGGAATGTGTCACTTAGCAGCTGAGAGCTTTCCATACTGTAAAAAGCATCCATATAGTTCACATTCCTTGGTCCTCAGGCATATATGACCCACCACATGCCTCTCTTTACAAAGTTTGGGTAGACTTAAAACAATTAAGGACTGTAAAACCTGTTGCCATTGCAATGGTCCAAAACTGTGATCTGTCATTCTACAGAGATAGGATTTTATCAGCAGGCACAATATGATATTTTCCTATGAAACTGCAACATACTGAAGCTATTTAAAATTATTGGGGTCCTCTTTCTGTTTTCATATACCAATGTCTCTATAAAATCACCAACCTCATATCCCAGGAAGCCCAGCTTAGCACGGAGAGCCCAGAATGATATCTACATAAAAAATGGTGCTACTAGGAAAGTAATAGAGCAAAATCACAGGTCTATCCATTGAGGGTAATAATGGCTGGTCATTTCCTAATTAGTTTTTCCACACTGTGGTTGTAAGACCAGTTAGGTACAAATAACATACCTTGTGTTTTGCTTCTGCTACTTAACTGGTCTCTGAGTTATCATAAAAAACGCATAGATGTTGTTGTACTTTGCGATGGAAGCTGTAAAGGTGATGAAGGTGGGACTGTCTATCAGCTGGGCTAATGATTTCAATGTTATTGCAACAATGAAATCTGCTGCAGCACAAAGGAAATAAATATTCCTTTCCCATTAACCAATGTTGTCAAAATGAGATGTTGGAATGTAGATCAAATGCAATAATCTACTATGCAGCAGCACAAATGAAACTTCAATGTTTAGAAAATATATTCAGAAAAGTCAGATATTGGGAAAAACTACCCAGTGACCATTTTAAGTGTGTGATGTTAAATGTTAAATGTATCTAAAAAGTGGGTGGGACGCTTATGGTGAACAACATCCAGAAATGTATAGCAGTTTGACATTTTTCTTCTGTAAATGAACCTATAAACTATACTAAAGAACAAATTCAGTGTGGAATTAAATCAATAATTACTTTACATCCTTTGTCATTTATTTCATTATTTTTATAATTTCGAGGAATCTGGTCCTTCTTGATGTTTGAATAGCCAGTTGACTTTTTTCCAATTCCAATAATGTTGCCTTATTGAACTTTGAACTGATAAACTGAATTAACCGAAAATCACCATGCCAACAGGGCGAGCTTGTAGAGTCGACACAACACATGACGTTCAACCATCTATTTTCTATTCTGCTTTTTCCTGGTAGGGGCACATGGGGTGGGGGGGGCTGTGGCCTATACCAACTGTCAAAGGTGAGAGGCGGGGTACATCCTGGAGAGGCCATTCCATCAGTAGGCCGCACAAATCCAGAGGAATGACGCAGACATCACACAAAATCACACTCACTACTACAGGGAATGTCAAAATTAGCCTAACGAGGATGTTTTTGGAGGATGGGAGGAGGTGGGAAGGAAGTACTTGGAGAGGAAGACCCCCAACCAAGATTCAACTGGGAAGCTTCTTGCTGCAAGGTAGTGGGTCTAATCACAACATCATTCATTCATCAGTTTCATCAGTCCATATGATCTTTGTCAACTTCTTTAGACTCCATTCTTTATGCTATCTAGAAAATGCAATTCATCTACTTTTTTGTTAGGTTCACTAAGTGTTTTTTTTTATATCAACGCAGCTGTTTATCTGAATACTTTGGGGTTTCTGGCAATTGTGCGTATGGAAATCCTCTAACTTCCACTGTAAAACATTGAGTTAACATGAGTTATACGATAAATATTCTGCTTTATGATTTCATCAAACCCGATCACGGCCATTCAAAACGTTCAGCTGACCGCATTTCTTCCCCAGAGTCAGTGGTTCAGACTTTATTGATGGCAGATGGTTCGTATTGTCATTTTATTAGTTAAAAAAAAACTAGTAATTTTACCTTTCTAAAGGAAAGTAACATCTTTGCAGATACCAAAAGATGGTTTTTCTTAGGGCTGATAAGCTCATCAATGCATCAGTTACGATCAAATAACTATATACCCAGCTGAACACCCATTAATGTAGTATTTATCCAAAAGAAAGCATTCACTTACATGTACAGATCACTTACAGATGGAAAAAAGCTAGTTAACCTATATAAGCTATGTACATAGACAAGATCTTGGTTGAAATCAAATCAAGGTGGATTGTGATGGAATGGAGATTGTTCTCCCTGTTTTTAAAAATCACAGACTTTGTCAACATGCATGCTAACTTTTCACCGCATTACAAAACAGTTCGGGAATCTCTTTTGTCACATTTTGTGCAGCTTTTGGGAGTTCCTGTCACAAACCTGAAGGTGCACAGGAGGTTGCTTTAAGCATTCAAATAAGTCCACTGCAGAAGAAGCCAAAGAAATCCCAGGTGAAAAACTGACCGTGGAAACTGAACCGTGGCATGGTGCCAGAAAATGCTGGCCAACAGATAATTTGGGCAACCGCATGGAGCCAGCTGACCTATTAATAGATTGCATCAGGAATCGGCTTCTGCTATGAGGTAATGTGATGAATGTGAAGCATTCGGTTCGGGACTACGGTTTGTTTTGCAAGAATAAATTAATGGCAGGAAACTCTGCGCACCCCAGGAGAGGTACAGTAGATCACTGTCTTTCCAGGAGGAAAAAAACTAGACATCCCACTGTCTCTGCCAAATCAGAAAGTATGTCAGTGCTACAGCCTGACACGTGTTTTACTGTCGCAGTGCTGTTTAGACATTAATCATGAAAGTCAATTTTGACAGTTTTAGAAGAGCTAAAAATATACAGCCCTTTATATTTCGCAATATCAAATATCAATATCAAATACAGATGGTAAAACCTCACCAGTGGGATTTAAATATTGTTATCACTTAAAAATTCCAATGAAGCATCTTTGCCAGTGATTGGAGGTATGTCAAATAGATATTAGTTTTTTTTTGTAAATTCATGATTCTGGGGCTCCAACATGATGAAACCAACTAAAGCTTACATGAATAAACTTTATCTCATTCGTGGTATCACAATTTCTGGAGACCAAGGGCACCCTGTAATCTATTTTTCTGATGTTATCACAGTATCATGAAAGATTGTTTTGGGGGAGACGATAAGTAGGTTTACCTCTTTTTTCATCAGAAAACTGCTTTTCTATTCCAGATTGTGACATGAAATGAGAAAATGTCATTTAGATTCTGGAGATCAGAGAGAATATATGGGGAGCTCAGAAATGAGTGGATTCTGTCTTAACACCAAATTTAATTTTCGTTCATGAATATGACGACACTTTTAGGGGATTTACAAAATTAAGTTAAGGCATGCATGTCAGAATGCTGAACAGGGTTGAGTAAATGTCTGATCTTGAGCATGGACGGATGTCTGTGGACATAATAATTTAACTCTCTGCATGAGAGTTTCTCTTTAAGCCACCCCACTGCTGGAAGCAACAGAATAACTAATTCTACCAAGCTGAACTTATCGAATGTATCAACCTATGTTAAGAAAATGCACTTGTTATTGAATGAAAACGACAAATTATTCAGTTCCAAATAAAACTAGAAAGGTGATAATCACTGTGATTTTGAATTGGAATTATACCAGTTTGTATAGCAAACTTAGTGCCTGTATGGGCATGATTTAACCCTCTATGGCATGACTGTTTATTGGTTGGGGAAAAAAATCTCACCCCTTTTTCAGGAGCTCATATAGTTATCCTAAAACCTGAGAAGTGGAGTAAAAACTAGTTAATTAAAACAAAGATAAACAAGTTGCACACAGCAAGCTTAACCAGGTAGTTCTTTAACATCCAAGAAGCATCTGGACAAACATCTATAATGGACATCTCTTTTGTTTTTCTTATGTCTCTTCTTGTTTCTCCACATAAAGATAAAAGTCTGGATATGTGCTTTGTTGCCTGAGGGCTACACCATGCCATAGAGGGTTAAATTGTTTTAATTATTTTTGTTGGCCAAACTAGAGGCCATGTTACTTGTGAACAGAACTAAAGGTTCTGGCCGTAGTGTCGCGGTGCAAAGCTGCAAGAAAGTGCAGAATTATTTGAATATCTCACCATTTTTCTCCTCCAGCAGCCACATGTTGCTGAACAGTGTATCCAAACTGAGCTTGTTTAGGTCCTTTGATGATCCTGGGTTTCTTTGTGTCAATATTGAAGCAGTCAAGGAAACCTTTAGAAAAGACAGAAAAGACGGTTTCCATCAGTGTCGTTAGCTTTGATGATCCAGCATCTGGCTGTAGAGAAACACACAGCGTTTAAGGCACCCTCAATCATTCTTAAGATAATCCCTGACCCGTCTCTGGTCTTGTTTGCCCACCCTCCTCATGTATAAACAAAGAGGAAACCAACCTGCTCAGACAAACTGACCTGCCTGTCACATTTCTTTTAGCCGGGAATGTGCAAACTTGACCACCTACATGGCTACTGATTTCATTCAGATTTGACATCTGAAAAACACCTGTGAAGCTCACATCATCCCAACAGACAGGCCCTTCACAAATTAAGGCTGTAAACTCTCATTTAAGAGTCTAATTACAGCTGTGATATAACTAAAAAAGCAGCAATCAATCAAATATTATAAAAACTCATTCAAAAGCTACAGAAAATGCTGAGTCTTGATTTGGTGGTTAATCAATGATGAAGCGCAACTAGAAGTGAACTATGAGACATGATCAAAGCTAATCTGGTTTTCCTATTGTGAACTACAGTTTCTCTCACTTTTCCAGATTTCTCGTTGTGGTTACCAAAAACGGCAGCGGACATCTGTTTTTCATTAAAATTCCAATCAGAGAAGGTGGCTTTTTGGACCCTCCGTGTCACCATGTTACGCTTTATAGATTTTTAGTGCTGACAGCATTATTTGCCCTTTAAATCTCCTCCAAAAGAACCATTTTTTGTGATCATAGGGAGGATTTGAGATTTCACTTTTGGCAAAGAAGGTAGGAAATTCAACCCATTTTTCTTCGGGAGAAAGATTGTATTGATTTACGTTGCTTCACTGATGTTTCAGATTTTCTTTTCAGGTTAAATAATCACACTGCAGCTTATTAGTAGATTAAATATCAAGAAGTGTTAACTCACGTTTCAGAAACAAAGAAGAAAACAAAAGGAGAAAGTCGAACCGCTCTTTTTGCTTGATGAGACACAACGGTCTGTTAAACTCTTTTATGGGAGATGGAGTTGAAAATTAAAGACTTTTCTCACAGTGCGAGCTGCACAGCACAAAAGCCTCGGCTTTCAACCACCACCATCAGCCCCACTGCTTTTATCTCTCTCACTGTTGGGTTTGTTTAATCCCCTGCCGTCACGCTAAACATCCTCCCTCACTGGTCATTCGCCATCTGGATCACGCTAAATAAAGAGAGGCTTTTTTTCCTGCTGGAAGAAACTCATTACATGTTACAAGTTTAGCAAAGCTCAACAAGGTGGACACATTTAACAAACAAACTATCTTAGTTTAGATTCAGTACAGTAGTTCCCCCTGTTACCTCATTACAAACTGAAACTGAGAAGAAGATACTGTTTTGATCAGGAATTGGTCTTTTTGCATCATGATCGCATCCCGAATCCACATTATTGAAAGATGGAGTCCCTGACACCCTCTTTCCTGGATTTCTAAGGCATTTACCGCTCTGTATCAGGCCTGTGAGCCTCCGTTCTGTGGCATGCGAGGTCCAGGTCCAATATCTGACCACAGCTGAGGTCAACCAGTTTAAAGACGGTGTTTAAAGTTTGGCTACGAACCTAAATAAATTGAATTTGCGATTTAATTCTACACTCAAAAGCAGTTCAAGTTGTTTTTTCTGTCAGGTTTTACTCTTCAAACATGCCAGATATCTCTTGACCTTTTCATCCGACTACATTTGACCACTCGCTGCCCCATTGCCTTTGTTCTTTAGCCTCTGTTTGACTCCCCGAGGTTCCATTCATGTTTTCAGATTTCCTGTTTTCTGGCAAACCATAACCAAAATGAGAGGTGGCTGCTGATTTTTGCACAGCACTGTATATTACAGAAATGTGACGTGTTACCTATAACCCATAAATACTGCTGAAACTCAGCTTCATTTTAAAACGCAGCACCAGAGATTTATTTGTTTGGGAGTGCAGCTGTTTGGACAATGAGAGGCAGACGAGCGTTTTTCATATGGAGCAGCTGTATTCCTTGAAGGAAAATGGCTCGGTGACTGAAATGGGAAGTTGTCTGCATTCCTTAGATAGAGGATATTTTGAAGGGTAAGTACATTGTCTAAACACTTCCAAAAACAAACCATAAAGATCACAATTCTGCCAAGGACATTATGCAATTGGATTGCAGCCTACAGAACGAACGATTGCTCATTTTTTTCTGCCTGCCAAGTCACCTTAAGTAAGTCTCGTCTTGATTGGCACCACCGTGCGCAGTTTTCTCTGTTTTGTGAAAATCTCCACTAAAATAAATACGGATCTTTGCCGTGCGGGCTCTCCATGTAAATGTTGACACATTCGCCCTGTGGCTCATTTCCTGTTGTATGAATGGTTCACATGTTCGCTCAGTCTTTCGTTCCAACCCCCAAACATCCTCCAGAGTCTCTGTTCATCCAGAAACATAAAAGGGGTTCACTGAAAATAGATTGTTGGGAACAAATAGGTGTGTGAAAAATAAACCAAAGTCACCGGGAAACTGCAAACTGTTTATCGTTGCGGAACTTCACATACGAACAGCAAGGGGCTAAAAATACCTACAAGGTTTTTTAACCAGATTTTGGAATCCGTTTTGGCTTGTTTGCAAGTTTCAATTAGAGTCTTAATGGATCCTTCCTCTAACTGCTGGTTTTTAAATGCCTTGTCAAAATGCTCAATATAACACAATTTGGACAAAAGCATATGTAACCCATTTGTATCTTTCGATGCGGTACTATTGGTGAATGAGCATCAGGGGTGTCAGTGTTAGCCCAATTCATCCATAATCCTAACCGAGCAGTTTTGTTGTTTAAAACCAGGGCAAATCCATGTGCTGGCCCACAAACACAGAGGTTGACAAACACCGAATCCCACTTTATTAATGTCAAAGTGGGTCCTTTTGAAAAGTCTTCCTCCTCTTTGAAGCAGCTGAGCTGAAGAAGACTCTGACTTTCCTCTTGTGCCAAAATGTTAGCAGTTTAGCTAAAAACCAACACAGCATTCTGAGCCGAGGGAGGTCTGACTTTGAGACTTTTTTATAGAGAAATGTCAGGGTGAAAGCACGAGGACGACCGTTATCCTAGTTTCCATTTAAAGTTACAAACGTGCCAAAGAAATCTAACACGCTGAGTAATATCAGCAGCTTCTAACACGAGGTTGGAGCCTCGCCGGGTTTCCTGTGTACCGGTTCTCATGCCTAGATAAATAAAGCCGGGGGCCGGGGGCTGCTGGTGCAAATCCACACAGCCCGCTGCTGCCTTTGGCCCCGCACCAAGCCTCTGGAGCCGGACCACAAACCCACTGACGCATTCTGCTAACAGCTGGCAAAGCGATATTCTCATATCGGACGTCTTTAAGGCCGTTTTGAGTTCGCACAACATGATAAAGTCGTAGATCGTGGACGCGTACGACAACGTTTCCGGTCGATTTCTATCGTCTGTTCCTGGTGACTGAGCGTGTAGACGGTGACTCTAACTGGATTCACGGGACCAGTAGCATGAGCTCTAACAATAGATCTGTCGGCGTTAAGAATAAAAACAAACCCGAGAAGCAGTAGAGTGTAATGATTTTCTATTGATCCCTTCTGGATTTCCACTTCAATGGGTTTTATCTGGAAAGATACAGTGCTTCACAGTGGATGACATACTTTCAAACGTTTTGGCACCTTCCCTCGTGCCAAAGCAAATACTCTGAGAAGCGCGGGGTATCTAAAACCAGATGTTCCTGTTATGTAACAGCCAACTGGGCACCGCTTAACAAGCTGTTAACCCTCTGAGCCAACAAAAAGCCCTCCAGGGACCCAAAGTCTCTCTGACTGCACAACAGGGTGTATGACACACAAATGTCCCGAGCTAATAATCACTGATTCAACTAACTAATGACTTATTTAGGGACTGAGCATCAGTCAGTTTTGGCCTGAGTTAACTTAACTTCAAGAGCTAGTAAATTAATGTTTGGCATTTCTAAACAAGCCGAAAGGAACTCGAACAATAAATTGCTTTCATAGTAAATTTGATGTGAAATGTACTGCCTCAGCAATATCAGTAAAACAAGAAAGGAAGGAAAGAATCAGCTGTTCAGATCAAAACAATGGCATTCCAAAATGTGATTTAACCCCATAATGCCATATGTAACATATTTTATGTATAGTTTCTGAAATGCTTTGGGTCTGAGATCTTGTGAATTATTATATAGTAAAAACTTTGCTCATGTTGGGGTTGAGCATGCAATTTCCTATCAAAAAGAGCTAAGCTCTACTTTTTTTACTTTTAACTGAATGAGGTTCATAAGCTAAAAAAAAAAAATACCTACAAGTTTTTTTTAAACCAGATTTTGGAATCGGTTAAGTTACTTTTGGGATTTGATTTGATTCATAATGCATCCTTACTCTAACTGCTGGTTTTTAAATGTCTTGTCAAAATGCTCAATATAACACAATTTGGACAGAAGACATGTGTAACCCAATTGTATCTTTCTATGCTGTACTATTGGTGAATGAACATCAGGGGTGTCAGTGTTAGCCTAATTCATCCATGCATCTCCAAACATTACCGTGCAGATTTGTTGTTTAAAACCAGGGAAAATCCATGTGCTGGCCCACAACCAGAGAGGTCAACAAACACCGAATCCCACTTTATTAACGTCAAATTGGGCCCTTGTGAAAAGTCTTCCTCCTCTTTGAAGCAGCTGAGCTGAGGAAGACTCTGACTTACCTCTTTGCTGTTTGACAAGTGTTTTGAAGAGGTTGTGAAACATTTTCATTTATGTTAAGCACCTTTTCAAACGTTGGATTCTGCTTTTCACTATCATCTCCAGGGGCTTCAAAGCCTTCTCTGGCATTGAGAGAGTCGTCTCTGTCAGCCTTAGCTCATCACCTTCCTTCAGATTCTGAGTCACGGGCTGTGATGCTGCTCCCCAAAAGACTGCTACAAAGCAGATTACATCCTCCACTGCTGGTTTATTGAAGATGACGAACATGGTTCTGTGTTTGTTATCCGTCCCCTCCTGTCATAGTTTCATTTTCTCCTTGGCTGTGACATGTCCAGGATTACACTATCTGCTGTCAACAAGAAAGGCTCCACTTTGCTGCTGTGGAGTCCCTTAGTCTGAAAGCCCAGTAGAGAGACTGGGCAAAAAAGTCCTGCATCAAAGTGTTGAAGAAACCCAGAGAACCTAATCCTCAATATTACTGTCATGTCCTCATGAGCTCATCAGTTTCGGAGCAAGAAATTCAAAAGAAGAAAGCATTTAAACTTCCTCTTTTTTATCATCTTATTGCAGCCTCACTTAAATCCTTTGAGTTTATAAATCAGTGCAAAAATATATCTTATAAATCAGAAGACTTCCATGTAAAAGCTCTGTAGAAAATTTCAAAACAATACAATGAAAAAAATTATTTAGTCAATGTTTCATTAATTCTTTTAGCCATTAAGCCACATATCTTTTCTATTGAAGAAACAACCAAATGAGGTTTAAGGCACTAAAAGATGAGAAAAAGCACATTAAATGTGTGGTTTAATCTTATTGTGGTACGTGAGCAACTAAATGCCGATTTTTCTTTGAGAAGAGAGAAGTAAGTGAATCAGCTGATGATAAAGTTAAAAGGTTTCAAACATATCTTGATTTGTTATTTGAGAGTGAAACGATCCTTCTCAAAATAGTGTCCTAGCAAAATTTTCCGATTAAGTTTGAACAACAGAGAACACACATTGGAAATTGTTATATTTTTGTTTTTTTTCATCTCGGGAGTTAATGGAAAGATGATAAATATTTGATTGGCGAACCCAACAAACCTACACAGAAAACACTGGATGTACCTTTAGAATACTTTCAAGTAATTGAAAACACAAAGAACGTATTCGCTTTTAAATCCTGTCGGCTCTGTTTCTATATGGTTTGACTTTTGACTTGGTACTTCACCATTTACTGGAAGGCTTTACTTGGAGATATACCCTGGGTCACTGAACACCAGCCAAATGGCTTTTACTACTTCTAATCTTCTAAAAACACATTTTAGACACATTGTTTGAATTGCCAAAGCCAATTGTTGGACACTACAATGTACCATCACCATGCATAGGCGTACTTAACACCAGTTATATAAACCGTGTTTAATTAAATGTCCATGTCTTAACTTGGATGAGGAAAAAGCTTTTTTCTGCAGCTTTCTACTTCTAGCAGTACTCATAGATCTTGAGTTACATTCAGGATCTAAGCTGTAAACTGCTGACAGGGAGAGCGGCATTACAGCAAATACATCAGGTAGTGGTGGACCACAATATCTGGTATAGTTTCTGAGAGAAACGATTTGGGGTCTTTTTACTGGATCACGGGAGTCGGACCTAAACAGTGAAACTGACAATAAATCCCACAACGGGAGCGCAGACTGGTAAAATTGATACTTAGCTTTTCATTTTATCCAGAGGCTGCTGCTGTCAGCATTTACAAAGTGACTGTGAGATGCTATCTTACACTGATGTTTCTTAGAAAATGTAAAAAACTTAAAAGAGGGTGTGCCCATCTGAGTTTTTTTTAGAAGTGTGAAAGCAAATCTGGGTCACCTACAGAAAAAAGGAAGCTATTTATTGTTTCCCTCTTTTGCATTTAAAAAGAGATTCATTGAAAAACTTGTAGGTATTCCTTGACTTATATACTTGACATATATATGTATGTATGTATGTATGTATGTATGTATGTATGTATGTATGTAT
>JABUIW010000020.1:353392-373964 GCA_013363375.1 Menidia beryllina
TATGTATGTATGTATGTATGTATGTATGTATGTATGTATGTATGTATATGTGTGTATACATTCTTTGACCACTATGAAACTTAGTTATGTAAATGGTTCAAAATAGTTTTTTATTTAAAAAAGGGAGTTGACTACAGCTGCTAACACACTGATTATTCAGAAACGCTTCACACAACTCCACTTCAAAGAGGCAAAAGCATCCTTTTAAGGATATTTCCATGCACCTAACCAAAAAATTGCCAGTTTTAAAAAAAAACAGCTGTAAATCTCCCGACCTATAATGTAATAAATTGATGGCGTGGTTAAGCTAGTTTTGTATTTTGTTTGGCGTAACAAGTTGGCAGGGTCAGGGGACAAACTGGACTTTAGCTCCATCAGCACCGATTTGAGATTTTACGGTTCTTATGGCAGCTGGTTCTACACATTTCAAAGTTACCCCTTTTAAAAAAACATGATTTGAACTGTGTAAAAACGAGAACAGAGTCCAAGCGTTTTGGTGAGGGATCCAACGTTGTGCTGAAATGACAGATGGGGCTTTGTTTTGCCCACAAACCAATGTCTTATTTGTTCAATAAGTTCCAATAAATCTTTCTCACAACAGGCATCTCTGGATCAGATGCCTTCACAGTCTCTCTCAGCATCAGAAGAGTAATAAGTCTTAGGACTTCTCATATGGTATAAATGAACTCTTAGCTTGCTAGCTTATGTGGAGGATGACGATGCATACAGGTCCTCAAAAGTTTCCCTCAAGGTTCACGTTAAAAGACTTTTGCTCTGCTTTATCATCAGGACATCTCTTGGAATGTTAGTGTTTGGCAGAATCTGACACATTCTTCTTCTGATTAAGCGAACAAGTCATATTTTGAAGTTTCTCCACTCGTTTTTAATTTCCTACACGTCAGCGCTTGATTATTTTTGTCACTTTTCAGTGGACGTTTCACCTCCTTCATAGATATGGAATTCATAGCGGGAAGTTTCCATGACAGCCTGAACGTCCCCGCATGGAGGGGTCATATTGAATGTCTATCAAAAGAGAACGATTTGAAGTTCACACTGGAAAAACATTTGAGTTGACTGTTCCTCCTGGGATAGTGTTTATAAGGACATGTGCCTTGTGGCAATAATGACACCGGCTGATGTCATTTCATACAGAGAAGAGAGTTAGCTCTACTCAAGGTAATCTATGATATCTTTGGTCCAAAAGTCCCAAAAGTGCACAGACTTAATACTAAAATAAAGCCCTCTCCTCACCATCTCCTCATATTCTGCAGGCTCCACCTATGAGTTCAGAATCTCAATTTCAAATGGCACCACTCCAAACTTTCCCTGCAACAAATTCCAAATTCAAACCAAATATTTACAATAGATTTCCTCCCATCCGCAGCATTTTTTTGTGTTATTTACAAAGCCTCTAAATGAAATGTTGACTTTAAGAAAATGCTAATTGCACAAACCTTTCAGAGGTAATTAAAAAAATAAGGATTGAGTAAAGTTTGAGGTTTGAAATATAACTAAATGTTCAACTGCTGCAACAACCTGCAAAATATTTTTAGGAACATTTCCACCCAACGATGCGTCTAAACTGTGTGGTTACAGTTCAGAGTATGATTGAAGCTAAAGTCAGACTACATAGAGCTTCTCCACAGCAGCACAGGATAAAGGATTCATTATAGATTTAATTGGCTTGACTTGTGTTTGCGGTAGCTGTTTATTAGTTTATGGGACTCCGATTTAACTAAAAATAGTTTTAATGGACTTTGTTTAATTCTTTTTGATGTTTCCTAGCCGAATCACAGCTATTGGGATTTCACTGGGAATTGACAACAGTTCTGGGGGAGCACAGACAGCTTAACTTGACTTAAAAAACTACTTTTATTTGACAGAACTTCCAATAAGACATAAAGCCCCTCTGTAGACATTAGAAGATCAATCCACTGAGCTCTGCCTTCCTGTATGTTGCCACGATTATGGGTCAAGAGTCAGGCTATGATGGGACTCACAATAACATCCATTCATTCATGGGAGAAACTAAGATAAATGTGCACGCTCAGATGTGCAATTTAGACACAAAAAATACAAGAAAACCAAGCAAAGACTCTGTTTTTAAGCTTTTACATGCAGCAGCCCCAAGATCCCAAAGTCCCTAAGTTGTTGTTAAGTAAAGTTTGCCCATGCAAACTTAAAAAAACAAACTGTTACTCACCTAACTGCAGGCTGCAGATCCAGAGCAGGAGGAAGCAGTAGTACTCCATATGTCTGCTGCTGCTAGCGTGCACGTGGGGGGGTACTGCTGTGAGGGTCGACGGGGTGAACGAGGTGCAGAAACCCAGTGGCAGGCGAAGTTAAAGATCCCTTTCTGAAGAACTCCGAGTCAAAGCGCTGCCTATATGTGGAGGAGTAGGAGGGGACTGAGGGAGAAGGAGGTACAGGCTCACTCTGTCGGGAGTCAAACTCTGTCTCCGTCTACAACTTATTTGTCTCTGTTCCACTGCCTGATACTCTCAAACTCTTTGCTTTAGGCATGCTTTTGAAAGGGGATTTCTATGACACTTTTAAAAGGCATCGTGGTCTAAAGCTTTCGAGTTAAAGTTGATGTTTTTTTTTAGTGTTAACTTTGTTCTTTATTCTATTGCTTTGACTTTTTTTCTGTTTTGCTTCTTGCTGTAGTTGTGCTCCAGGTCTTGTTTGCCTGTCAATGCACCTGTGGCTTATTTTTGGCTCATTATCTCTTTTTATACCCAGTTCCAGATCTTTTCAGAGCCAGATCCTCAAAGTTGTCTCTGTTGTGCGCCTGGTCTTCATGCCAAGTTTGCTTTTTACGCTCGTCCTTGTGTTTTAAATTTATGTTTTCTGGACTTCCTGCTTCCACAATGGTGTTAGTTTGGCCTTGAAAATTCTTTCTTTTTTCTTTGTGTTTCTCTACCTGGGTCATACTTAGAATAACTTGTGCCAAAGAAAGATTTTAGCTGTTAAAGTTAAAAAAAAAAAAAGCTTTTACTTCAATAAATGCAAATGAATCGCAATTTTGAGAAATAAATTAAATAAATAAAAACAAAGTTCCACCATTTCCTTTCTGTAATTACAGCTTGAGAGAATGAGAATTTGGAACATTCGGCTAACACAAAAATGACATGGGGGGGGTACAGAAAGGGACAAGCACATGCAAGATATTAGCCACATTACCAGGGTCACTAGAATTATAAATCTGAAAAAATACACTTTAAATTTGTTGAAACGTCATTCCCATTCCCATTACAAACCTAAATTGCCTTCTTTCAGACTCAAGCTATGCACTGCTTCCATCATGGCAAAACCACAAACTAACTAGTGTATTAACCATGGAGCGTAAATGTGGGGTTTGGATGTTACCTCATATGCTGCAGCTCAACCATCCACTCCTAAGTACGACGTGCACAATGATTGCATTTGCGGAATAAAACGTACTTTGTGTACATTAGCCCCCCTGAAATCAGTCTGTGGTCACCTGGTAGATCCCCACTTCGATACTTAATCCAGAACATGACACGTCCGAGCACATCTTTTCTTTATGTAAACATTTTAAATTTTCACCTGGGTTTGGAAACAGTTTTTTTATACTGTCTGAGGCTTAGGCTTTATAATGAATAAATTAACCACTTAACCCGTCTAAATATATATCTGTTATATGCAACCCGTATAAACTAATAAACTACTGAGTTAAGGGTCAATTGTGAATAAATCATATGTTGTTCTAACTTACATTTAATATCCATCGAATGAACAGCTTTCTGAGTGCCTGTCAAAGTGACAAGTACACATTATTGACTATGGCATACACACTTTCTGAGCACAGTCCCCTTTCTTTTCATCACAGAGCGACCACAGATCACACAAATCAAGCCAGCGTGTGTGCTGAAACCACCGGGGGATAACCGAGCCTCCGAAAACAGAAAAAGAATCAAAACCTTCTTTCATTAAGGGGTGCTTAAAAGCTCATCGGATTTATTCCTCCTTCATCATTTCTGCTCCGTAGACTGCTGGCCCCATGCTTCCTCTTTAAACTCAGGAAATTAAGCCCCGTGCCTACCGTGCCGATGCCTATGTGGACTGCACGTCCAAATAACAGCGCTGATATACATCTTGAAACGACGGCCACTAGCTTAGTGAAAGTAAGCGATGCTCTGTGGTCAGATACGCCACACATACCTGCATATTACCATACAATCTCACATTTGTCCAAAATCATGAAAACATCAATGTGACACGAACACCAAATCTTGCTTCTATTTATGTTGCAGTTTAAAGAAAGAAAAGTCTGCATGTTACATCATTAGTATACAGTACTTTCCTAAAATGTGCATAAAGGAATGTTTGAAAAAGGCAGCATTACTCGTTAAACTAGATGGAAACAAAACCTTCCAACATTGGAAGGGGAAATCTTAGAATTTATTGGGGTTTGGCAGCCATCGGAACAAAAAAGACGTTCACAATAAACATGAAAACTTTCAGAAAAAGAATTGTTTCCTTTAGTATTGCGGGTACATTCTCACAGCGTAAAAATCTCCCACTGTCAGCCTGCGAGACAAATGATAGATCTGAGAGTAACCTGCAATTAAGATTAGGGCCTGGTGCTCTGAATGGAGGCAGCGTGCCAGTGCTGTTCCAGGAGTTTTGTCAGTGTTTCAAGACCGAGGGGGGGCGTTTCTGCAAACCAAAATTACCATGTAGATATTTTGCTATCCAGCTGCAAGCAAGGACGGGGGTTGGGGGCACCGGACCAAACGGAGTATGAATAATTAGTTTGTTTTTTTAAAAACACTTCTCCTTTTTCTTTCACCATCAAACCAGTTAAGCCTAACAAACGAGGTCTGAAATCTATACCGAACAGGAGCTGTTCTTACCTCACCTTTTCAGGGAATTCTCCAGCACTCCGCCACAACTGCAAGCAATTACCTCCATCGCCCCCTGGATTATCAGTTTGACGGCGATATATGGCCGTCTCCTCAGGCTAGAATTGACAGGTCCCCCGGGATCAGGCGTAAAGGAGCAAAAAAAAGCCAGCCGTCATCACAGTTCAGGTCGAGTGCGTGCCTCTATGTTGAGACCCTCCATCTATCACCCATCACCATGTGGACAAGGCTCAGACCTCCACGGCTGGTTTTATGTGGGCTTAAGCCATCTGCCTCCGAAACTGCTGCTGTCTATGATGACTTCAGTCTGATTTTGAGGTAAATAAAAGCTTGAATGTGGCGGAATTCGGGGGCTCAACTATTTAAATCGGGACTTTTTTCGCTAATATCTAATTCAGTGCTTCAGGGAATGCAGTTTTGTTTCTGAAGATGTTTTAGCATAACACAGTAGCACTTTAAAGTGATGATGAACTGAGTTTTGGGCTGATTAATAAGGCCAAACAATAATACAATATGGCAGTTGTGCAGCAACCGTGGACCTTGTAGCGTTTCGTATTGCTCGGTGTGATCACGTGCGATCAAACAACGGCCTGCATTCAAACGCAGATTAATATCTGAAATGTCTCAGACATCTTATCCTTCTTCTCTGCTTCTCTCTCATATCACTGCCTCAGAGGAAAATCCATCCCACGGTAAGAAGAAATCAAAAGAAACAGTATTATGTTTGAGTGCTTACTTAAAAGGAAGAGCCAACAGGGAGGGACGGCTCAGATTCTCCGATCTGGGTGTGAATTCTCTTCGGCATACTGATCCAAGTCATCGCCTATGCCCACAGTCCCATATCCTGTTATCAGAACTAATCTGCAGCTCTTTGTTAGCGTCGGAGATATTTCTTGGAAAGGGTTCTTTAAACATCCAGCTGCACACGCAGAAGGCTCCTGTCTATGGAGATGCTGCTTTCCATTCATCACAGCCAAGTAAGGCAGAGGCTGGATGAAGCCATGAATGGTTTTTTTAGGTAATAGAGAAGTCCCTCACGGTTCTCCGAGGAGCTTCCGGAAACAGGCTGCTGTTTTCAGCAGTTTGGCCCGCATCATCTGCCCAGAGGACAGCAGGGAGAGATTCCAGCCAGTGGCCCTGCGTAAAACATTATCCTGGAGAAAGCGTTGTGTTGTGAGGAGAGCTCTCCATCAAACGTTATGTGCTGAGGCACACGTGAACCGAACAGGAGTCCTCCGCTACGCACACAGACTTTGTTAGTTTAAAACCACTGATTGACATCGATCATCGCAGTGATAAACTCCAGTCAGTATTCACATAGCCTCATATAAAAGACACAGGAAGACTAATATGAGGAGGCATTATGTAATACGAGAACTGTCCTCAGCGTGATGTTGTGTGTGAATCCCAGAATGAGAACACAGCACAGTGGTTTGGGGGTAGGCACCATTGTTCCTGGTTTGAAACCCGTTCAGGGCCTTTTGTGTGTCTTTTATCTTTATCCCAGGTATGTGTGGCTTCTTTGTGGACTCTCCCTCAAGGTTCTCATGGACAAAATAACAAAAAAACAAAACATGCACAGAATATTAATTAGAGAGTCTAATTTACTACTAAAAGTCTGACCAATAACAGAGACTTGAGCTACAGTTCAAAAGAAAATAATACAGTGAGCATTTATTTGATATATGTGTGTTAAGAAAATTAGTAATAAAAAAAATCCAAAGCACTCAATAGACTAACCATGGAGCAATAAAACTACAAAATTGAATCTATGATGCTTCGTGATCTCCCTGAAGATCAGATTATATAAAAAAGTTTTCCCAGACAGTTAGAAAAACATTGATCCAGAACCATTTAATGCTGTGATTGGTCTTAGTCAAACAAGGAACAACAAGGGAAATTATAATTATTGTGCAATCGCTATGATTACTGATGTCCCTCTAACAGTTCTAACAGTACAGAGGGGTCACCGGTCAACATAAGGGTCCATATTCAGAATATCATTATGTCCTGCAGGGACATCCCACAGCAATTGAACTGTCATAGCAGATATCAGTCACGGACTCTTTTATCTGATAATCAGTCACCCCCAAGGCCTCAGAATTGACTGAAAAATTACATTTAGTTTGTATTTGACATGGATATAGATTTATATCCTAAATCTAAATCCATTCAAACTTGACAAACCACAGAAGTTTAAAAACAGTGAAACTGATTCAGAGGCTTTAATCCCAAATGAACCATTCTGACTCACATTGAATAGTCCTACGAATCCTTGCATTGGCCAAAGTGAAACTGTCCTCGGTCAAATTCACAAACCCCCCCCAGTCCACTTGGAGTGTTTACCTTTTCGATGCCAGAAGGCAGAGCTCCGACAGACAGAAAGCTGTTGCACAAAAACCACAAACACTGCTTTATCCCCACCATCCCGTCTCTCTGCTGTTTTTCATTTAAAATATTTTTTAAAAATGTTTTCATCCTTCATCTCTTTTGATGCAATGTGCAAGGATGACAATAGTTAAAGGAAGGACTCATTATGTCGAACCATGATACACTGGGGTCCAACAAAAAGAAGAACGGACAAAAGGGGAGAAAGGGTTTTAAACATTGCATCTATACAGCAAAAGCCTTTTCAAATCTAATAAACCATGCCAGTAACATTTGTTACACTGGGTTTTTATTCAGACAGGAAGCAGACACATTCAGTTTCTCTCAGATTAATGAAAAGGAGAAAAAGGATCTTACACAACTCAGGCATTTCTCACAGACAAATAGTAGAGGTCATGTTTCATTCTTTCTGGTGTGTTTCCCATTCACACAGCCCCTTCGAATAGCTTTGCCATGCCGGGGCCAAAAACAGCTTTTTTAATCTCTCACATGGTGAGCTTGATATGATAAGACTGCACAGAGATACACCACAGAGACACGCTGCTCATTCCCACATCACACAGTTCTCTTTTCTAGTTGGTTGTAGGTCTGTCTAATTGCCTGCAGAGGCATCTGGGAGATGAACTATGTGTCTGGGGACAGCAAACTAACACCTCACCAGAAGATTTCTAGACGGATTACGAAGAATGTTTTCTCTCCTTTGAATTTGTCGTGTTCTAAAAACATAATGTTGCACACAGTGACCCAAGAGGATAGCAAACAACTCATTTTCGTAATGAAGAGCTTTACTTAATCCAGTACTTAGAAGGCTAAACATGCCTCCTTGGAGCTAAAGGAGGCAAAACTGCATGTTTAACCAATTAAAAATGGTTAAAAAAAAGATTCAAACCAATCTTTCTTCCACAGAATGTGCGATGGGAGGTGACAGTGCAACAAACAATAAAGCAACGTGGAATGTAAGGCGATCTGGATGAGATGAACTTGACTGACAGAGAGCCGACTGGAAGAAATTCTGTGGTTTTAAGACCCCCGTGCAGAAGCCCTGTTCCTCCACAGAATGCAGACTGTGTTTTTCGAATTAACTTGTGGGGTTACAGCGCGTCTTAAACCTTCTCTTGCAGTTTTCTGAATGCTGTGGTCTAAGATCCCTCCTTTGTTGCTAGAAAAGGGGGTTTGTGTTGTAAGTATGTCGGCAAGATGATGCTTACAAGCTTAAACGGATGAACAAATAAACACAGAAAGGATCTTTCATGCATCATGTGCTTCTCCTATGGATATTTTCTACAAGGGGCTTCTGAAATAAGATGCGTACTATCAATGTGAGGGTTAAACTTTTGACCTAATAAGAGAATATCTGATGGAAAGCTGAAGTGGAAAGATGTGAGGCACCCCACATATCATTACCAGCAAGCAGCTGTGGCATCTTTGGCTACAGAAGTTTGGAAATACTGTGTTAATTGTTGAGCTTCTGTCATTTTGGGGGTAAATAAGCGGAGCTATGAAAGCAGGCACCTGACCAACTATTCTGCACTCTCGTTATTCATTTTCTCTGCCTAGTCGGGTTAAATGAGGGCTATGATCTGGTCCGGAATTCATTAGAAACAGGGAAGAAGTTGAAAAAAGGACCGGAAGACCTACTGCAAGTAAGCACACAGGATTCCTTGGACAATGTTTCCAAGGAGGCCATTGTACTCAAAGTTGTTTTTTTTTTTTTTAAAGAAACTATACATAATACAGGAAATTTGTGGATTTTCTGAGAATGAGATTTTACAGTCGTTGAAATTCAGGAGAATGTATCAAGCCTGAAGGTAACTATCAAAGTCTCCATGAAAATCACATTTGTTCCGCTATATTTGCACGTTTCCTGTTAGAGAAAGGTAGGCTGGATTTACGGTGCATCATAAAGGGCTTCATGACAACTTTTACCTGCGTACTGATCCAGTAAACAAAGAATTCTTAATGTTTTGTCCTTTTTTTATTTTAATTAACTAATACAAAGCACACTTGCTCAAATTAGATACCTTTCATATTTGCTGTTTTGGTAAAAACTGAAAGATGGACCTGAGTTTTGTTATTTACAAGGTGTCTTTACAAGGTGCCCTCTTTTCGGGGCACTGGTCAGTTGAAATGAATTTCCAACCGAGGTCTGAGTCCCAAAATGAGCTTTTTGCTGCATGTCCTCTCAGTACTGTAAAACATTGGACGTTAGAGTCCGAAGCAGATTGTAAAAAAGCACCATGGTTGATTATGGACACTGTTTTTACCAACATTACCTTTCTTCTTCCTGGTAGGAGACCTTTCTGAAACTGCGAGCATTGCGGATTTGATTTATGAACCCATCTGTAACTAAACAATTACTTATATTAAGAATACTGTCCATTATTTTAGTATATATGCATTTAACTAGTTGTTATTTTTCAGAGCTTTTAGGATTCTGCACCATTGAAAACACCAGGTTTTTCAGCCATTTGCAGTTGCAATAAGTCAGCACAAAAAATCTTTTATTCTTAAATCCAAGAGCATGTTTTAATGACGTGATCGGTTACTATTTAAAGGCAGCCCACCCGCTCAGTGGGGAGAAACGGTGAGACAGGCTGTTAATGTTTCCTGCTTTTTTTCTCTCTCTGTGTTGTAAGAAATGATTCTGATCTGACAGGAGATTTCAGAATAACTTGTCAGCCTAATGGATTTTAATTATAATTGCACCCGTATACTTCTTCACAACATGTTTTTCTCTGTTTTTTGCTCATTTTGCAAACATAGAATGTCAATAAAAAAATTCTCAAAAGCTGAAAAAGCTGTAAAGTTGTTATTTTTTTAAAATTCCTGCGGATCAGAAATGCCCTTAGCTGAATAAAATCATTTATGAAATAAATAAATAAATTTATGTTTATCTTCTATTGTCATGGGAAATGAGACTAACAAAAACAACAAAAAAGTATAAATCAAAGTAAGATGTCACGACAACCTGAGCTTGAAGTTACAGCTGAAGGCGCTCAAGTTAAAGAAGTAAAGATTGTCTAACTCATCAAAAACACAAAAGTGTGCGTCTGTTCTGGGAGCTGCTGCTATTTTAAGATGTTTTTTTAACAGCAACAAACCAGACGACCTGATAGGCTATTGTAGCATTGATGAGGGAATTGTTTAGAGTAGATTTGGTCAATAATGAATCATCATCCCAGTCGTATGGTAATTAAAAGTGTTCTGTGTCATTAGCTATTCAACAGTTTGACTGAACTCAAAACATCAATTTAAAGGCACTAATAAGAGCATTTTTTGAGCTCTTGCTATATTACAACTGATGAAATCTAATAAGAAGTTGAATATTAATGGAAAATCCCCAATATACAGTAGCAAATAAAATCTATATTAAAAATGAACATATTAAAAAGCCAAATAGATGAGAGGAGTCAATGTTTCTGTCTAAACTAGAGAGAGTCATGCTAACTTTTCCAGATCTCTGGCAGGACTCGGTGCAGGTTAACTTGTGCCAGTAGCAATAGTGGGAAATAGACTAATGTGGAAACTAAAGCCACACGCCACAAGATGGACGACAATGGAAACGCCGCAGAACTCACGGATCCAAATTCGGGGCAAAGCCGTGTCTCTCGACAACCAGATTAAACACAAAGCCTTTGCTGTCCATGTGAAGTTGCTTCCACAGACATGAAGCAATGTGCAATATGTCAAAAAAAGGATTTTTCCAAGTCTGTTCCTACGTGAAGGAGATGATATATCTGTGAGTGACACACACACCTACACATGCAATACACTATGTCTTTCTTATATAAACCCTCTTTGCACAGTTTTACTCTCAAGGACAGAAAAATGAATTACTCACCACATTCCCATAACCAATCAAGCAAGCTCGCAACTCAACTCATGCAGGGGATTAGGTCATAGCGCCCTGCGGTTTAACATAAACGTCACGTCTTCATCATGACAGAACACAAACTCCTGTTTCATTGCGTTTAGATTAACGCTCATTGTGAGACGGGTGGAAAAAAAAAAAACTGCACTAGGTTTTTTTTTTCCCCCTCTGGTCGGACCTCTATGGAAAACCAAACTGTCTTAAATGCTCAGCCGGTAATTATTAGTTTTCGTAAAGCTCGTGCGCAATTATCTGTTGCAGTTTGACCGCTCAAACACCAAGTTAAGCCCATCTCGCAGACTTTTTAAATGACAACACATTGAGGGTGAGTGCATTGCATCTGGTCAGATAGGGTTTCCACAGAGAGAAAGTCAAAGTGTGGTATTTTCTGTTAAAGCCCTCTACCGAGCATTGGCCTCTCATTTGCTCTGGAAAGAAAAATGTAGCCTTTTAATAATGTTTATATTCTTTTCAAAGAACTGTTTCATTTGGCTCGGAATAGGTGTGTGCTCTAAACAAGCTCCAGCTCAGTGTGTAAATCCGGCTAAATGTGCCAGCGTGATGATGGGGCACCTCAGGGTGACACACACAAATGATTGTTCGATTTAAAATGAACTTTGCTTTTTCTACTAAAGACATTGATTACTCTTGTCTATATTTTTTTTTTAGATTGCAGTAATTCTGTAGTGATTGTATAATGGAATGTAGCAGAAAAAATTAAATGAAAGTTTAGGAATTAATTCTCATATCACTTAAGGCTATAGATTTAATGCATCCAAGTCAAACTGTCAGTCAGACAGGCTTAAATCACATTTATATTCACACCTACAGGTTATATAGAGCTACATATGTGTGACCTGACTTACACATCACTGAATAATAGGAGAGTGATTCATCATCTGGGGTACAAGTCTTATAAGTTGCCCAACGGTTGGTAGGTCAGGTCCCAGAGATTTGTTTTCCTGTGAGGTGTCGTTCCTTTCCACTGGAGCAAAGGCCATAGTGAATAGCTTTTATTTCTTGGAAAATTGCAATGAACTGCCTTGGACCCATGGGTGTACATTCATCTAACATCCAATGATTTTTAAACTGAAATGGAGTTCATGCAGAGAAGTGACTGCTGCTTGCTCAAGTCTAAATCAGAGCCCATTGAACACTTCATGGACCCCTGTAGCTCAGTAAAAACAGCCCAATGTGACATAGATGTCATTCCTATCTTTGTGTTTTCAACCACAGATCTTTCTCTGCACAAGCTTGTATCCTCTATCCATCTGTTCTCTATATCTAAAAATACCAAATGCTTATAAAATGCTAATAAAGAGTGAAAAAGATGGATGTTGCATCCACTGTCAGATACAAAAACTGTGTTAAAGATGCTTATAGTGCAACAATATTAAGTAGTGTAGCTGTGCCTTTGATACATCATTAGCTCCAACTAACAGTTTTCTTGGTTACATTAACTTTATAAAGCATTTTTCAACAAAATCTCTCTCCCTTGATACTCACATGCTCTTTCTGAGTTTAAATTTATGGTCGGATCAAGTCCACTAACGGATCATCCTTTACCTCGTAATGTTTGTGAAAAAATTTGAAAGAAGCCACTCAGCAACACTTTATAGTTTATAAAATATTCTATTATCTGCATGAATGCTGACTATCGACTGTACATAATGTTGTGTTTTGTGCTGTCCAAACAGGACATTTGTAAGAAACCAGGAGTTTTTCAGTCCAATCACAATGATTTCAAAAGACTTATGTGACCAACAAAGTAAAATCAACTTTAGGGTAATTTGCTAATTCTCACACACAAATTAACACATTTTCTTAATGTGTGTCACCTTTAATGGCATTTGCATAGGCTTAGAGTAAATCAGACGATTAAAATGTCAGTGTTCTGGTAATTACTTCAACTATATAACGGTTAATGACTTCCATGCACACAGCATAAACCAACAGACACGTAACATTAAAGACATAATGAACATCAAAATACCTTCCACGAACCTGTCTGAGAAATGAGTCATGGGGAAAAGATTCCCAACATACACATTTACCGAAAAACCCTGATGATATAGCCGGCTGGTGCCCCATCTTTATCCTGCTGAACAGCTGGTGTCCAGGAATGAGATGTTTTCCTGGAAATACCAACTCAGACATTTAAGGTTTCTCAACGACCCCCTTCTGCTCTGTGATTTATGGCGAGGACCTGAATCCTGGAGCAGCGACCCAGGCTGAGACTCTTTCCTCTGCCACTCACAGGTAAATATGCCCCTCAACGACTGGAATCCCCAGTGAAATTACACAGTTTATGAGCTCTGAGTCCGTTCTGTGCCTCAAGACTTCCAGCAAACAAACACGTCTCCGCTTTCATGAAGTGTTTCTTCTGCTTTAAATCACAGGTCGCATTCCATTAAATGTCCAGAGAAAAAAAAAAATCGCTTCTCACATCATTTAGTTTATCAGCCCTGTCTGATCAAAGGAATCTCACTGAGAATGCACATATTTAGAAACAGCTCTGCAAGAATTAAAGGCCCACGTTTAATTAGTACATTTTTTTTACTCTCGGCCAGAGCTTCAAAACACCATCTGCTCCACACGCAGGTGACTCTGCCTGAGAGCTATTAGCTGCTTCATGAGGAATTATCAAAGATGGCTAAATGTGCTATCATGAGAACGGCAAATTGAAGACAAAAGGTTTTAGTGAATTATTTTGAAGGACATTAGTCATTTTGTGAGACGAGAACAAGCCTCGACCCCGTCAGCGATTCGTAACATCTTATTAATTTGCACAATAATTGGAGCATGGCCACACTCTCCTGTATTCCTTTGTGACTCTGGGCAACAACAAAAAAAAATACCCACACAATAATGCATTCAAGGAGTACACTGCCTGGAGTCATGTTTTGATTTGGTTGTATATGTGATATCGTTGAGCCTTCCAAAGAGTTTTCAATAAGATCCAAACCTCTGTTGTGCGGAAATTGCTTTCAAATTGCTTTATGTCAGAAGGAATAAAGGAAAATGCCATATTCAACAGAATAGGTTATTACCGGTGGAAATGTGCCACTGGTTTCAGGTGACTGACAGTAATCAGGCTTCTGCATTACAAGTTTGATTGGCAACAAAAGCAATAAAGAAAACTGGAATGCAACCAATCCCTCCATAGTTAGAATTTAACTCAACACATAAACATATGTACATGTGCACAGCAATCCATTTTTTGTGTGATTGGGGGGATGTCTAATAAAGTTATGCAAATAAACCAACAAGAAAATATACTTGTTTGTCACCATCTAGGATCAAACAAACAGTAGAACAAATAAAACAACACGAAAAAGCAAAAATCCCGGCAGTGACTGAAACTAAAGAAACATTTCTTGAACATTTTTTGGTCTTTTTCACAGTTTTTATGGATCTGTAATACAACTTTGATTCAAGATCCAGCCCAAAAATAGATACAAATCTCTAGCATTTGAACTTTTCCTCATAGTTTTGGAAGAAAACCTGACTTTTCGACCCTCCAAATGAGGCAAATGCAGATCCAGGAGTTTCTTCCTTTCACAGGAGGCAGAATGCTAGAATGGATGCCGTTTTTCAGTAGGTTCAATAGCATTCCTCGGCTTCTGGGGGGATGTCTCATAAAGTTATGCAGATAAACCAACATGAAAAAATACTTGTTTGTCACCATCTAGGATTAAATAAACACCAGAACAAATAAAACAACACGAAAAAGCAAAAATCCCAGCAGTGACTGAAACTAAAGAAACATTTCTTGAAGCATTCTTGGTCTTTTTCACAGTTTTTATGGATCTGTAATACACCTATGATTCAAGATCCAGCCCAAAAATAGATACAAATCTCTCAAATTTGAACTTTTCCTCAAAGTTTTCGGGCTCCAAACGAGGCAAATGCAGATCCAGGAGTTTCTTCCTTTCACAGTAGGCAGAATACTGGAATAGATGCTGTTTTTCAGTAGGTTCAATAGCATTCCATGGCTTCTGAGATAAGCCGTGGCCCGTTAGCGCTGAGCCTGAGAGTGAAAACATCAGGCACAAGGACAACAAGCTGTGTAAGCAACGATGGAGGCTGCTCTAATTGAAGAAAGAGCATCGGACTTATCCAGGAGCGAGTCCCTCTCTTTCCCTGTCCTCGGTCCTTTTCAGATCACCAGACCACACAACCACATCAACACCACTTCTGTTTTTTTATACTAATGTATGAAAACAACTCACTCAGTCAACATTTGTAAAACATTCAGTGCTTTCTTGTGTTTCAATGCTGCTGTTGGGCAAAGTAGAAGGGGGGGGGGGGTAACTGAGACTGTAATGATGTTTTATTGCTCTATTATGTATTCTCTCAGAAGTAATGTCAATAACTAAATCTGTTAGGGAATTTTGACTAAAGCAACCATGAAAGAGGATGATTTGTAGTGGAATGGATTAATTAAATGTATAAATATATATATAGAATTAAATCTTATATTTCAGGAATATCTGAATTATATATGGAATACCGCAAATATATCCTATTTGGCACTTTAATGGTAGAACAAAGCCCCGGGATATAAAGAATCAAGTCAGAAGTTGATCATTTACCAGTGTGGTACTCTTCAACTTGGCCTCAAAAGAACTCAGATGAGCATAAAACACGCTTCAAATTCATTGGTTGAAACAGAGCTGACCAAAGGAGTTTTTAAACGTACAATTTCTGCCAGCTGACTCACTCAATTGGTTAAGTGAACAATCTTGAGGGAATTGTAAGTTTTAAATGCATTTTTCTCTTGGTTGCAGAACTTTATGAGAGTAAAATATATAACCCTCCACTATTATAAAACACAGAATGAACGACAAAGACTTGTATTGTACCTACTTCTTGTGTTTCTTATGTAATTAAAAGTCATTTGTACAGAATATGATCAAATAAATAGGGAATTGCTCTGGACTGTCACATCTAAATGGGATAAAAACCTTTGTGTTGTTTCCAGCTTCTTCTTTTTTTTTCTCAAAAAAATTCTGGGGGACTGGATTGGAAAGGTTCGCTTAACTGCTACCACATGTTAAGCCTTTGTAATACTGTCATTGACTTAATGTGAGCGCGCTGTTTTCCAGACTTTATGTGGTATGTGTATGTGAGAGGGAACGGATTCACAATGACAGAAAGAGGGAAATAAAGAAAGAATGTATCCATCCATCTGGTTGGTCATCATTCTTTTTCCCAAAAGGGGGGGACACCGAACCGTAAATCACTGATATGTCTCACTACTTTGAAAAATCCCATTTTTATCATTTATGCTATTATAGATCTAGCTACCAATGTCTCAAGAGGAGGGCTAACAAGCTAAGTTAAAGACTGTGTTAAAATGTTAAAATAATAACATTATAACAACAGATTTTCAAAATAAATCTCAGTGAGATGGTCATGAATCAGGGTCAGGGGGCGGACGGGCCTGGGACCTGAGAGGACCCAGTAAATCTGCCCCAGTGGCCAGCAGGTGAAAAAACAGAGAGAGTTAGAGGAGCTGAGGAGGAAAAACGTGTCTGGAGAGGAGACTTGGAGGAATTAAAAGCCAGTGGAAAGGGACTCGGAGGGAAATTGAGACAAGACCGATGCATTTTCTGTACTGAGCGAAGCAGCTGTGGAAATGTCTGCTCACGGCTGAGTTATGCATCACCTACACAAACACGCTCAAAGTAGAGAGGAATCCTGAGTGTTTGATACACCTAAATGTACTATTTGAACCCAACTCGATCACGTTTTCAATTCCCAGCCTGTTTCTTTTTGCGTGTATCTGCATCAGCTTTTTTTTTTGCTTGTTTCTGTGTGTCTGTTCCCTCGCTGGCCGTCCGGTTCCTCCTCCTCTTCCTCCTCTTCCTCCTGCCTCTCTGACAGAGGAAGTGGTTTGTGTGCAGACTGCGGCCGGCCTGGAACACAGTCCCGGGGAAGCCGAAATCTGAGCTCCCTTAGTATTAAATGTTCCACTAGTGCAACAGTTTCTGCAAGGGGGAAATCATGAGGTGGGCCGGTGTCAGAGGATCAATTGTAAAAGGAGAGCTGTTCATTGCTATAAATAAAAACTTGGCTATTCGGTGCCTTATAATGGGGAGAAGTGGATGAACATCTGACCACATACCTCGATGTGATCTTCTGGCCTGCGTCTTTCTCATCAGTCGTGCTCCCTCTGCTGTCCGATGGAAAATACAGCAGGAAGTTCAATGTTTCACAGCAAGAGGGCGCCGGGTTCGAATCTCTGGGGTTGTGGAGTTTGCCTTTTACTGCAAGTTCTCCTCATTTCTACATATTCTGGCTATTTCCAAAGTCTAAAAAATCTGAAAGTTGGGTTAATTGCTCATTATGAATGAATGGAGGTCAGTGTGTTTGGTTGTTTGTCTGGATTGGATTGGTGACCGGGCTGGGATAGAATCCAGCCCTATGTGACCGTACCGGGAATAAGTGATATGACAATGACAGTGGATGATTGGAACTAATAACCCTGACCTATATATGGAAGCTGTAGTTGTGCTACGAGGGAAACCTGATTTTCAATCTGTGTCTGGACTGGTTTGCTAATTGATTAAGTACAATTAAATGACAAATACTGAAGGCAATGTCCATAAATAATAAACTAAAGGGAGGTATGCTGCGGTCATACATATATTAGCCAGTTTAGATGACAAAAAGCCTCATTTCAAGACATAAAAATGCATGAATAATGTCACATATACCCGCATACCTGCGTTTATGCTCCTCTTTTAAATAGTTTTTACTTAACCCTAAATTTACAGGATAACCCTTAATTTACAGGCTTTAGATAAGACACCAACTATTTCATCTACTGTTTGAGGATTCCTCTGTCTCACCTGGAGTACAAACTGTTGTGATATAATGACCCTTTCACATATTTCTAGCTTGTCATGTTATCATTTGGTGGCCAGGATACTACTTGAAATAATAAAATGTAATTTTATTATTATTATTATTATTATTATTATTATTATTATTATTATTATTATCATTAAATGTATTTACTGTGGAAAATTACGATTATCTCTTTTTTTATAAATAATATTTAAACTGGAAGTTAATGGCTAAATTCAAATGCCAAGCTGACTTTAACTATTAGCTTTTAACAATTTACGAATTGAAATAACATATTGCCTATTTCTCCAGCAACTTAAAATGATTCCATGCTAATGTTAAATGTTAAACTAAACAAACTTAATAATGACCTAAATAAGGAGGGCTTTTAACTTATGTATTTGTCTTGCAAAACCTTCTTTAGTGTTAAAATTCCTGTCCTTAGACTATGTTTTAACTAAGTCTCAACCAGGGCTAATAAAGCAGACACTTTTTTATTTATTTGAATAATTTGCTTTTGTTTGAGTTGTAAAAAATATCTAAAACTTTGGTGAATTTTGACCGGTGGTGGTGGTTTAAATAAATTATTTATTTAATCTGAATACAGAACTGATCATGTTAAATGGACCTGGACTTCAAGCACTATTCCAGTTTTTGTCATTCATCCATCCGTGCACACACAGACTCGTCCAAGAGTCGAACCACTGAGCTCTGGTTCAACTGCACTTTCCTCCTTTGCCACAGCCACCCCAATATTATGAGATTTCAAAATCATTTTCCTCTTCTGACTGTGAAATTGTGTTGATATAGTATACTATAGTTTAAAAACCCATGGTAAGAATATTTTTTAGTAAGAAATAACTAGTGGGAAATCTGGGTTTTTATTTTTTTTATCTTTTGGCATTTTTTTATACAATTCCTGCAATTCATTATTTTACCACAAGATGGCAGCAAACTGTTATTTTTAATGGATTCCTTACATTGGGGAAGGGAATTATCCTAATGCAAGACAGACATTGTATAAATCATTTGGACAGAAAGTATTAGTCAGGCTGCTGTTATCTACTATTCCTTATTATAAAATGGATGTTTTCCTACCACCTGTTGCAATTTCTAAAATATAGGCAATAAGTGACCCAGTACCAACAAAAAACATTTAAGTGTCACTCTACACACCACACTAGCATCAAAGTGAAGTTTTTTCCTTTATTTTTTAAAACACCTCTTCCAACTTGGATGAAATTATTTAAAAGGGGGTATTTAAAAGGTACCATCACATAAAAACATTCAGAAATCCCAACTTATTTATATACATATATGGGTTGTTTATATTGCAAAAAACCTTTTTCCAATCTTGAATTTGCCCACTGACTCCGGAAATACTTTTGTTTTTTCAGACAGGAAATGCTGGGAGTGGGCCTCAAATGACAATGAGTTTGAGGAGCAAAGAGACCACGAAATGACAATATGAATGACTGTGATAAAACCAAAGCAGGACAGTGTCTTATCTTTTAATTTTGGGTCCCCTTGGTTTCAGAATGTAGATATTTGAGAGCATTAAAAATAAAAGCCCTAAAAGTGCAAAACAAAGATAGTATTGTGGGTTTGCAGGACAATAGAAAAGAGTTTGCTTGTAGGAAGATGAGCCATGGAAGCTGAACTGGAATCTGGTCCTGTCTCTGGCAACTTTTTTTGGGCTAATCAGGTTGAGTTGCTGTGAGAGTCTTGTTGCTACTATGTTTAGGTAATGTTAAGAGAAAATATATATATATATACAATCGGCGATAAGACAGAAGAAAAAGAAAAGGATTTACTAGAATTCAAACAACCAATGGTCCTAACCCCCCGAAAGCACTGGCGTTACATTTAGCATATGCCTTTAACATAGAATTATAAGATGAATTATGACTATTGAAATTAAACTGATGATCAGATTAGTTCGACTTAGATTATTTTTTTTGCATTGTGTGTGATAAAAGCAAAAAAATATATATATTACTCTTAATTGAAACAACAGATGTATTCAAATATACCCCCAAAAAAATGATTCAATTAAAATGATTTTTCTTTTTGTCTATTGTTTTTTTTTTGCATTGCCAGATATAAGGATTAGATCAAAAGCTAGACATTTGTTTTTATATTAATGATAAGTGGTCAGACTGTCCTCATAAGTAGTGATTCTCAATATGTTTAGAATCCATCTTCCCCTATAGAAACGCCCCACTGGTGCAAACATCTAAAAAGGCATAATCGATTCTTAATGACTGTGTCACTCACACACACACTCACACGCTCATCGATGACGTGCGGTTATATCTCCACGCCACGAAGCAGACTGCGACAGGGCGTCCAGCCCCCCCCCCTCCCTCCCCCCCTCCCCCCTCCCTCCTCCTGCAGCTCTGCCTGACCGCTCATCAATAAGCCGGGTTAGCCCATCACTAATCATACTGCCGGCCACAGAGCAGGGCAGTCAGAGTCTGAGTGCATCATCCCTGAGTGTGTGTGTGTGTGTGTGTGTGTGTGTGTGTGTGTGTGTGTGTGTGTGTGTGTGTGTGTGTGTGTGTGTGTG
>JABUIW010000020.1:373974-391856 GCA_013363375.1 Menidia beryllina
GTGTGTGTGTGTGTGTGTGTGTGTGTGTGTGTGTGTGTGTGTGTGTGAGCAGTTGGATGGAGGGAGGGAGGGGAGTATCCTAGCGTGGAGCTTCTCCCTGTTGTAGTAACCAACCACACGTCGACTGCCAGCCATTACTTCACTGCAGCAGCGGCCAGACACACTAACCTGTCTGTCCCCTCCTCTTTTGCTCTCTCTCTCTCTCTCTCTCTCTCTCTCTCTCTCTCTGCACACACTCAGCAGAGCCGCCCTCCTCCTCTCCTCCTCATCATCATCACTCCGCCACTCCTGCGGCATTGCTTTTTTGCTTTAAGGGGACACCGGCCTGCTCCTCAGCCCCTAATTCTGCATGACTGTCACAAAGGTAAGAGCACTCTGGGTGGGTGGGGGGGAGTAGGGTGGGGGTGTGGGGGTGGGGGGGTGTCAACTGTAACATTTGCCTTTGACTGAAGGTTGCATGCGTGCGGTTTGTGGTCTGTCAGGAGGAGAGAAGATGAGTTTTTGAATGGTGTCAAAGTTCCTGTGAGCTTGTGTGTATGATCCTGTATGATTGATCCAGTCCTGTACTGTATGTAGCAGAATCCCCCATTTAGCCACGTCTGCTAAACTGATAAACATATTCTTTTATCTGTTTTTGAACTGTTGAAAATACTAAATTAATTTGAAATAACTGACATGTAACCGACATTTACACGTCAGACTTAAAGAGTGGATGAAACTGTTGTTGTGATATTGTAAAGCTCATCACACATGGGTAGCTCTGTAGCATTGATGATACAGATCATATGTTGCTGATTTGGTGTTTCATTAATTTTTTTCATGAGGAATATTTTCAACTTTTAGCTGGGCCAATGCTACTATTTTGTTTGCTAGCAGCTGCATGAGGAAAACCTAGAGCTTTCCTAGAGCTTTTAATGGCGATTCTTCTGTTAAACAAGCATTAACATATTTAAATTCTATAGGTTCTTCACTCTAAAAAGATCATTTGAGAGTTTTAGATGCTTGATATCTTTGTGTGCTTTAGTATTATTGAATAGTCAATGCAGGACAGACTTATTGGGACTCAAGCTACATTAGTTTTTAAAAGGAGAATCCAGCTATTAACACTTGTTTTAATTTATCGTATGTAAGAGGCATGGTTTCTGTTAAGAATACATCAACTTTGTGGGTTTTAGGGAACTCCGTGGGTTGGTCTAAGTCTGTGCTGTGTTCTCTAGAATTGATCAACAATGTGTATTAGCAGTCTCATGTGTTGGTGTTCATGGTCTGTGCTTAACATGCAGCAGCCAGTTGAATCCTCTTAATCAATTAACGGGAGGGGGGGGGAATGCACCGAGAGGAAACTGGCACACCCTCCCTCCTATGGAGAATTAACCTGGACCAGAATAGATGACCCACTGTGGACATGGGACAATGGCCTGCTTTCTACGCAGACACCTGTAATTTCCACCCAAAGGTTCCGCTAAAAGACGGTGATTATTAAGCTTGTACAGTTTCTGACACACATTTGCAGACGGAAAAGTACTCCCTTTCTACCTGTGAAAGGCCGTGTGGGAGGTATGTCTGCCGCTGCGTAGGTGGATGATCTCCACTATGAGAGCTGAGAGAGAGGAAAAGGTCAGGAGCTCATGCGTTGGTGAAGAGCCACAGCCCAAATCTGACTGCAGATGAAGCTAATTCTGAGAATTCTGATAAATGCAGCCACGTGATTGTGTTCTGCATTATATTTTGGAAATCAGATATCAGAGAGACATTGGTCTGGAAGCTTTGGCTAATTTGTTTAAAACGGGTATAATAAAGCATTAAAAATGGCTATCTTAAGGAGGATGGGTGTCTGGAGGAAGCAGGGAGGGAGAGTCAAAGCGGCTGCTTTCATTGCTCTGCCTGCCAACAGCAGAAAAGTCACCTTGGGGGGAGATGGGGGGTGCACGCTTCTATGCTGACCATGCTAAACAGCCGGCTTTACTTCCCCAAGAAGCCACACAGAGACGGAATTCTACGGCTAAAGGCTCTGCAACGCTACGTTTTATCAGATCAAGACTTGTATTGTCTGGCTATTGTCTACCTTAATTTACCGCCTGGATGGATTTGTAATGGAAACATTGCAGTTGTATTATCCATTAGGACCGGTACCTTTGCTCCATGCAGTGTTCTGTGTTCAGTAATATCACTCAGTCACTGTTATTTCCTACATGGACTAATCACTGTAGGAAATAATTAAAAATAGCTAGCTGATTACATTTAGGATAATACATTAGTATTAGATGCTAACTGAGTATCCAACCACAATGCAGAAAAAGACAAAAGAAACATCACCATGGCATTATGAAAGGCAGGGTCCATCCATGACAGCTTGTCTATCAGACTATCATACAAAGAAAAACAACCAGGCATAGTCTATATTTTACCTAGCATGCATTTTCTTACCCTTTAGACGATCCACCCCTATTTTATTATTCATTCCCACTTTAAACAGAACAAGAACACGTATGATTTCGTATATTGCAAACTTTGTATAGAATGAGGGCGAAATTGAACCTTGGGACTCAGGCATAGATCTGCAAAAATGTGATTTTGGGGTCCATTTGTTACAACTTGTGGTCAGTCTCAGAGGTTTGTGTAACAGAGCTGTCAAGGGCTCTTGGTTGTGTCGGCCCTGTTGTTGGTCCTTCTGCATTTCTCTGCTGTGGAAACGTCAGGACTCAAAGTGGATACAGATGTTTGAATGATGTCGAAATCATGCCGACTGCTAAGGTAGTTGTCGTTAGCTCGTAAAAATAGTTTTCAGCAATTCTGCAACTCCATCTGTGTTGTGTAATGCTCAGAATCCTTTATTCTCTGCTCAGACTGAGACGCGTGTGTTTGCCCAAACAAAAACCTAAAAAACATTGTGTTTAAAGCCTCAATATTAAAACCCCCACAAGATAAATTGAATAGCACGTCCCATCAGAGCACACAGATCTGCCCAGAGACGTTGACCACCCACATAGGCAACGTTACACATCCAGCTAGCCCCTTTATGGAAGTGGAACTCAAATACAGTAGGGGCTTCCACCAGTAGGACAGTGTGAGTCTGATTGCTCACACATACAAATAATGCTCTGATAAACCTCTTGAACATCTCAAACAGCACAAATAATTAATCCGGAAATCCCAAATTTTTCCAAATCCAATCTGAAAGGCCACTGAGAGACCCATACCCCGTTCAGGGCCTAAAGCAGCTGCTGCCCCTGTCCAGGTTAGACACACTAAAAGCTACTTATGCAGCACAACATGGGTCCAAAAAAAGGCAGCAGGTGGCTGTAATTAAGTCGCTGATCAATGTGTATTGTGATGACTTTTAAATAAAATTGTCCAATTGAATTCTAACCAGAAACCATATTAAACTCAACTTTAATAAATGCTTTTTGCATCATTTCACCATGACATCTGCATTCCTCATTTAAAATCTCAATTAAGAACTCAACAGGCTGCTGTTTCATTGCTTTCTTTTTCATTTTAATTGATTGTATTCTGTGTTTTCTGAACTTTAACAACCATAAATTACAAAAGTACAAATACGCTTTCAGTATAGACGGATATTTTAAACCTGTAAATCAATGACAATGAAATATCAGCTTAAACAGATGGGTCAGCTGACAGATATACAGAGCTGCTATTCACTCTTCTCAGAAGAAATACTGATATAGAAATAGGTCATCACAAGTTTGTATCCCGCTTGCTTTCAGAGATGGCTTTACGAGCTTTAGTCTTTTGTAAGACATAAGCTCTTCTGCTTTTTCCAGCTCAAACAGGCAATCATTTCTTTGGTTTTTAGGTTAAGCCCACATATGGCTATGTAATATCTAAATACTTAAAACTTAAATTTGTAATGTATGTGTATTGTGTAACCACCTGGGGTTGATACATCCAAAACTTACAGCATATTTATCAACTGTGTTCCACTACTATGGAAGCAAAATGGCACCTCAGTGCTTGGACACAACTCAGAGGTTACAAATTCTGCTAAATTCTATTTTTGTTGATCTTGTATAGTTTCCATAGTGTAACGTAAAGAGATGACAAACCAATGTACAACACAGGCCCATGACACAGCATGGTTTGCATGTTTGTCTTATCCATTATCTGTATTTTTCCTTGGCAGAATTGGAGTTTTGCATGTTTAGTCTGTAAACTTCCGTAAATTAATTTGACGCATAACATATCATTATTTGACAGCTATTCTCTGAATGAAGCCATAAATCTTTACCTTGCAGACATGAATTATAGCTATTGTTTTTATCGTTATAAAATTCTGAATGCCTGTAAACGCTGAAACTCATCATTTGGCTTGTTGTTAAACTCGTGGGATGAAAATGCTTCTATTTTTTGCCCGGGGATGTTTTGTGCTGCACGAAGCATCCTGCTCTGAGTGTAACAGAAAACTGCCAGCACAGATAGCTCATCAGAGCATCACATGAAATTATTGTTACTATATCCGGACGCGCTGTTCTCTGATGATTGCGTTTGTGTAAATGTGTGTGTCTGTGGACACGGGTAGGAGGCCACAAATGTGACTTGGCAGACATATTATGTGTGGGTGGCTGGATAACTCCTTTATCAACTAAATAGCCACCGAGTACACATTAGAGATATTGTGATACTAACAAAAGAATAAATCTGCTGGTGTTTGACCTAGAAATATGTGTTCTTTCATTATCAGAGCTGTTCTTTTTTTATGTCACAGCTGGCAAAAAAAAGCCTTTAGCCTCCAGATGTGCCCTCTTACGTAACATAAGCAGGATGAAGAACAGTAGAGCAGCTCGGCCCTCGTTATATCTATTTAAAAGCCTCTTCGGCAGATAACAATACAGAGGACCAAAACAGGCTCGCTTCAGCATGCACTGCAGTCCACGGCTACCTTCCTCTCAGTGTTGGTTTTGATCTCATTCTCCGGGGTTTAAAGGGGAGGCGTAATCATCACTGTGGGATTTCTCTGACCTCTTCAGCAGACGTCGGTAGCACAGAAGAACTGAGTTCTGGTGCACATTCAGAGCAATTTATCAGCATTTACTTGATTATCTGAATGTGTCCTGATGCATGATGGGAAATTCCTGGCATAGGAAATGATTGCACAGATAATTTTGGCAGCCTTTTTAACCCTTTATATTCCTTTTTTTTGGTTTGAAGTCTTTATTTGGCCTTTTAACAAAATATGTAAAAAGAAAAAAACTGAAGTACATTTTTCATATTAATAATTTATTACTATGCAATAAGTCAAGATTATTTTTTGTGTAGTCTTCTGTCCCCTGTTATCAGGTGTATCTGATTGTGTACAATAGGATTTTGAGCAAAGTTTTTTGCATTAAATTATGCAAAAGGTGTAAGACGCAAAACATTTCAGAAACCGTACCTATCAAATATGATACATTTGGCATTATAGGGTTAATAGTCCCGTGATTAGAAAGCTGAAACGGGCAAGACAACCCACGAAACGGTCCGGTTGTTTTTGATGGGGTACTACAAAAAGTGTAGCATGCCAACAGAGAGGGAAAAAAAGGACAGAAGGACACAGGTTACCAAGGCGAGGAGGAGGGAGGGCTGACCTTTGGAGTATCCCCCCCTTTTGTTCCTTTAAACACCAGCAAAATGTCTTCCCGGCTAACACTAAAGGGAGTCCGCGCGGTGATAACTGGTGTTTGCACGCACTTCTGGCCACAGCTCGGTCCTCACCAGCTCACACAGTAACTGCACGTTAGACCTACTGACGTGGATCCGACATAATTCAAAGTAGCATTCCAGCTGCGTTGAGTGTGTTTGCAATTACATATCTGCAAACACCCCAATTACGAGGAGGCCCACGCTGCTCTGATGTCAGGCGCACACATGTGCTCGGAAAGATGCCTGAGAGCCATTTTCGAAGTGTTTATGGTACAGCTTCTGCTGTTAACTGTAAGGCCGTCCAGGCTCTCATGACGGAAAACCGTTCGAACGTTTGTTTTCGAGAAAGTTAGATTTCTTTCTCTCATTCGGTGTGTTTTTGTTGTAATTTTAAGTGTCCACGTGACACAGAAAACAAACGTTTGTGCGTGCACGATCCCGCTTAAACAGTCTGGATTCTTTACTCTGGGCACCTCACCCACCATAAATCTTAATTGAGTCTGATTTAGACCTCTGGCCATTTGTCAACTTTAGTGTTTACCCGCACGCTCTCTCACACACACACACACACACACACACACACACACACTCTAGCAGACTGGCACACTAAACCAAGAGCTAAATCACCAACCTAGCAACCCAAAACCTGCTATTCCTGGAGCAGGAAAATTACACAACAGCTTTGCAGATTAAGAATGCAAAATCCCGAATGAAGCTTTTCTTTTCTGTTTGTTTTTTAACATCCAGTCTTAATGGAGCAGAGAAAGGAATTAAAGAAATGAGAGAAATTTGTATGTGTGAAGAGATGAAAAGTGTGAGAAAAGATAGGGGGGAAGGGGGGGAATAGATGTGAGAAATCCACTGAAAAGCGATCGCCGCGGGAACACATTCACATCCCATGAGCTCATTGCCTGTCAAAAAGCTTCCTTACCCCGCTCAGTGTGCGTGTGTAAAAACTGGACTTTTCAATTCTGTGTGAAGAAAATCTGAAGTGCATTTTCCAACGGTTGGGAAACTCTTCTTTCCTTGCCTCGCTGCTGAAATCATCATTGTCCTGCGAACACTTCGACACAGGCCAGACTTATTGAGTAGATCAACTTCTTGCCAACAGGACTTGAATTTATTGTGGAAAATCACAAGGGGAAGCTTTGTTGTTGCTTTGGTTGGATTGAATTGCTCTTTTTTCATATGTTCTTTGGGAAGCTGGTGAAATAAAATGGGGGGAATCACGCAATACTATTTCTGAATATCCTCCAGAGAAAAATGAAGCAACAGGAGAAAACGAGCAGGAACCATTCTCTTGATTTCCCCTTCGGCTCAGATTAAGCTCATATCCCGTTTGTGTGTGCATGTTTGTGCTGCTGATTCACTCAGGACAGAGGATGGACTTCCTGTATGCTGACCCGGGGGCAAACAATACGTACATGAAGACATATGGGTGTCTTTTTCTGTCTGTGTGCTGGTGTAGAAGCTACATGAGATATGGTCTTATATTGCCCCAAATGGATCTTTGCTTTTGTGCCGACCACACAGAAAAATATGTTTGTTCATTTAGAAACGGTGTTGTTGAGCCTGAACTACCTACAGAACATGTTATAGCTGTGTTGATCCACAAATGCATGAAAAACTGTGCAGCTAGTCCTGCATCAGTACATTTTTTTTTCCCTACGCAGATGAAGCTTACATTCAATTAGTCATCACTTCAGCGTTCAGTGCATTTTTACTGATTTATTCAGAATCAGAAATCAGAAATCGCTTTAATGACCAAATGTTCAGAGTACATAGAAATTCCAATCCTAGCCTGGAAACTTATAGGTAATAAAATAAGTGTTAACTAATTTGAATATTCCTACCCACAATTTTGACCCCTTGCTGATTTTGCAGGTTTGCCCACTTACAAAGAATGCAACGATCTATAACTTTAATCATATGTTCATTCTAACAGTGAAAGCCAGAATCCCAAAGAAAATCCCAGAAAATCACATCAATTGCTAACCATCTGATGAGGAAAAATAGGCATTCTTTGTAAGTTGGCAAACCTGCAAAATCAGTGTATATATATATATATATGTAGGCCTATGTATGTATGTGCTGCAATATCTGGAGTTGTAACAAAAATCATTTCCCTCAGAGATTATTAAAGTATTTTTGATTCTGATTCTGATTTTAGGTAGTTTCTGTCCACACTGTAAACGTTTTGTTATTTTCTGTAACTGACTATTACAGAGGCCCGAGCGGGGAGGGGATGAGCGAGCAGATGAGGGTTGATGCCGCCACCCGAATCATCCCTCACCAACATCTGCATGCAGGCTCGTCAGGGTCAAGTCGTGGGCTGTGTTTTGCCCATGGGCACCGATCATTCTCTAAAGTCTCTGTAGCACAGAAGGCTTCTGTCTCTTCAGCTTCTTTCTCTCAGAGGGCGTCTTTCTTCATCCCCTTCCAGTCTATAGATTTGGCCCAGCTTTACCAATCCCGCTCCATTTGTGCTTCAGATACAGATCCATGAAAAGGATTGATATTTATTCAGTTATTCGTGGTGGGTCATAAACCGATGAGCCCCCGAGGAGATCACACAAAAATAAGTCCGTAAGCTTCTTTAAAGGCTACAGTATTGGGAGAAAGTGTCAGCTTTGAACCAGAAATAAAACCTGATTTGTCAACATTTAGTTCAGCGAGTTTTGCCAAAGATAGAAAGATATACAGATACAGTAGATATATAGATAGATAGATATTCAGATTATTTGGTAATCTGGTTTGGTAAAGCAAAGCTTGAGATCTTCTGACATTTGCAGAAATCAGGATCTGTGTGGTAGGATGCTAAAACAGATTATGAAGCACACGCTTTGATTTGTTTTTGACGGGACCTCAGACTTTTTAAAGCTGCTACAGTTGTTCTACATGGATGAGTGAGAAGGTTCTAGATGTTTATTAGGCTGCAGCTGTAAACCCTGGTGGTATATGGTCAGGATGCCCTGTGGACACATTGAGTAAAAAGGGCCAGATGCCCTTCTAGTGATCCACAATTCACGGAGATCATGTGTCTGTTCATGTCTTCCACAGACAAATAGAGACAAACCAAGAAAGGAGTTAGAAACCTTACCAGAAGGAGAGGATGTTTCGATAAATAAAGTCTGTCAAACGTTATTCCCACTTAACCGTTAAACCTCTTCTAGAAGAATTGTGTGAGATGAACTGTTGTCTGAGTTTTTCCACATATTTTTCCATTGTAACTTAGAAATATTGAATACGTTTCAAATGGCTTTTTTTTGGGGGGGGGGGGGGGGGATTTCTGATTAGTTCCAGCTGTCTGAATTTCATTTGCTGTCACTATGGCGATTTCTCTAAAAAGAGCAGTCCAACAATGGGGAAAAGAAACAAAGAGGCATTATCATTCATACTTTCCCATTGACATCACACACTAAAAAAAATAAATGAATTCTCAGCTTGTTGCATTGTTTTTCCCTTTGACACCTTAGTCAATGAATGGGCATTATTACAATTTAAAGAATCTTTATGAAAACTTTTAGGTCTGTGCGTGCACATTTCTTGTCATTCAGTCTTCTTTGATACTTGACTGCAGAGGAGGTTTGAAGTTTTGTGAATAAGCAACTCTCAGGTTGGGAAAAAAACTGTTAAACAGTGACGGTAACTGTTGTGAGATCCTGAAGATCCAGACAACACATTTTTTAACTGTAACTGATCAAATATTTCAAGACTTGGAGCCACACGTGGAATTAAAATGGCTAATTGCTGTCTGCCATTCTATCAGTGAGCTTTAGGGATCTAAGGTCAATTAAAACATTTTTGCTGGAAGGCTTCCATACATTCTTGCCATCATAGAAAATGTGTTTCCTTTTGTGTTATTGCTCACGGGAGCGTCTCAGCAGCTGAGAGCCAGCTGTGTCTGGCTCTGCAGGGACAGACGGGTCGGCTCATCTGTATATGTGGACTTCTGGTGAAAAAAGAGATTAAGTAGATTCAGGAGAGCAACACATGCTCGAAATATACATTTAAATCAAAGAGGGGGACGGAGAATTTAAAAGCTAGGGAGGCACGGGTATGAATCTGAGCCATGAATGTGGTGTGAGATTATATTTGCCCTTTAAAGCCTCATCCAAGAAAAATAGGAAGAATATTGTTTTTTTTTAGTCTGAAGTCTTTATTTGGACCCTCAACAACATATGAAGAGAAAAAAACGTAATTATTTTGATCAAATTAGCGTGCAATAAGTCAAAAATGTATTTTGGTGTAGTCTTCTACTGGCTGTTATCAGGTATATCTGAATGTGTACAACAGGGGTTTGAGCAAAGCTTTTACCACTGAATGATGCAAAAAGTCTCAGATCCAAAAGACTTCAGAAACCGTATGAATCTAATATGACACATTTGGCATTATAGGGTTAAATATGTCTTGTCCTGTTATTACATCCATTCCACGCTAACAAAATGAAAAGTGTGACCAAATCGCAAAATAGACGGTCTTCAGTTTTGTAACACAAGTTTCTGAATGCTACACGTATGCTTTGTAGGTGCACAGCTTTTTCCCAAAGAGGAAATGAACAAGGGAAATATCAGCAGAGCACCTCTACACCCGTCTAATGGGTCTGGAGACAAAAATGATATCCCGTGTTTTTTTGTGGAGTATTCTTCTCCGAGTTGCCTCATCATCAATATTGCATTCATAGAAAATGAACCCATAGCATTCATAACCTCTCTGAGTTAAGTTAATTTAAGGCGAGTGGAGAAAAGTGATGTCTTTCATTTCTGGGGACATAAAGACTTTCTCCTACAGAGATCTGTGTTCAGCCTCTCTAACATGTGAGCTGAAATCAATCGCTCCACACATGCCATGTTCCCGATGTGAAACCAGCGTTAGCGTTTGTGTTTTGTATTTGTCGGGTTGGAATTAAGGAGAATTATCTGTTCCAGAGGTGCTGCTTTCAGTAGTTCAGTTGAGACTAAGCCACTGTGCGATTGGCCAAAGGCCTTTCGTTTTCTGATGACCGCCTCTGTGTTACATTTTACCCACTTGTGCCTGAAACTTTCTTTGAAATGTTGCTCCTTCCTGTTCTTTATATTCTGTTTTTTTTTATTCAGTCAGAGTGCACTTATGCAAAAACACACACAGAGTTGTTAGTGTGATAAAGAATCAGAATCAGAATCAGAAATACTTTAATAATCCCAGAGGGAAATTACTTTTGTTACTGGATCCATAAAAATAAAAAAACGGCATATACATACAGTATGTACATGTCTATACGTATATACACAGTGGGGGAAATAAGTATTTGACCCCTTTCTTATTTTGCAGGTTTGCCCACTTACAAAGAATGCAACGATCTACAACTTTAAGACAGAATCCCAAAGAAAATTCCAGAAAATCACATCATATGAATTTATAAAAATTGATAACCATCTGCTGAGGAAAAATAAGCATTCTTTGTAAGTGGGAAAACCTGCAAAATCAGCAAGGGGTCAAATACTTATTTCTCCCACTGTATATATACATACAAAATTCCACATATGATATAGATAAATATATACATAACTAACTACATGTATATATATATAGGTCTAAAAGATAAAGAAAATATGCCGTAGAGATAAAAATGGCATCTTTTATAACTTTGATATAGGTCCAATATCAAGCCCGTTCGGTTCCAGTACAGTACGGATATTTGAGCGAGCTGAATTATGACACTGAAAATGAGCAAATTCAGCTGGGAGTGGTTGGTGCAAATAGAGTATTGTAGACTATCATCCTAAATTAAATATTTGCCTCCACAGAGGATAGTGAAAGTAGGTCTGACTTTACATTTGGCTATTAAACTGGGACACCTAAGCCTACTGTAGCTACAGAGGCACATTTGGCTTCCAGGCAAAGGATGAATCAATGATGTGCATATTTCCTGCCGTCCTATCATGGGGCTTTATGGTCTTGTATATATAATTCATGGCAACCTTTCTACACCATATAAAACAGAGAAGATACTTAATTTGGACTCAGGTGGACCCAGAAGGACAGAAATGTTGATATTTTAGTCCTGTATTCCCCGGTTGAGCTCATGAACACAGTGGGTTATACAATTTAGGTCAATTTAGGTCAATTCAAAGCACATTGACCTTCACCTACATATAGGAACGCTGTCATGTTAGATGTGAAACACAAACAAATGGGATTGCTACTCCCTTTTTTCACTGTGCACATGCGCAGAAAACAAGTTTAATTGGATTCTGACTTATATATTCATTGAAACAGAGAGCTGGAGAAGGCAACATGCCGGAGAATAAAGTCCAGATGTGATGGGTTAGTGCATTTGTTGTGAGTTTCTGCACAAAGAAAGAAAGCGAACGAGAATATCTTCAGCTCTTTTGTTTTCGCGGTTGTCTACAGTTATCGGGCACCATTTGCTCAACCTGCTTACTGAAGAAAAACTAGTTAAGGAGTCCTTCCTCATGACCCCCGCCACGTAGAAACGTCTGAAGTTTCCCCTCCTCCCACATGAATGCCCACAAAGATCCCAGACTGTGCTGTTTGTTTCCAGAAGATTGGAGCAATTTCGTGTCCTGCCCATGTTGAAGGCTGTCTTTCATTCGGCCAAAAACCAACAATAGAACATCTTTTTGCTGTTATTTGGCATTTTTACTAGAGTTACAAATAAGCTCTGTTTTGTCTTGTGCTCTTTTCTGGTTCCCATGCCCACAGACCCATGCATTAAGTCTGGTGTAAACAGGAGGAGGTGACAATAGTCCTGCCCTGGTGCCCTAAAGTGATACGGGCATTCATGATGTTCCTCTAGAACTACATTAATTAGATCAGGAAAAGAGCTCTTTAAGCAGCCCGGTCTCACTTCAACCCACAGGGCAAACATGCTGATTGCAACAGTCACATGGCATGATGGCAAGTTTAATGCCATCTAACCACTTTTTCTGTCGTAACCATCAATTTTGTAGAGGAACTCCAGAGAATTTAATAAAAATCATATCTCTTTATTTACAGACACACACAGGAATTAATCTACATTGCTCCAGGAAAGTTTAGACCAAGGAACTAGCATGAAATAATAGATAAAACATTTTATATTGTGATATTGAGAAATTTACTGATTACTGATAATCACTGATAACTGATTACCTCATTTTTTTGTATATGAAATTAAGCAGAAGTTGCTTAATTTGTCTTCCTTCATTACTGATGAAACCTTATTTGGTGTTGATTTAAATCTTGGAGGAATGAAAATCACATATTTTATCATTTGTTCTCACCTTCATTGCTTGCCATTTGCTTCTTTGTGTCTCCAAACACCTTCACACAACTGTTATCAGACTGTTTCTGTCACAGTTCCGACAGTTAATGACTGAGGTTGTGAAGGAGTTCTCGGTTTGGAAGATGGTCTGCAATTTTTGTGTCCAAGATGGAATTCTTCACACTGTCTGTTTCTCAGATCCTCTGCAGAAATAAAAGCAGAGGTTTTCAGCCCGTCTGGTTGTTGGTATTTTCAAGCAGGTTCGCTTGGCTTGACTCTGCAGAGGAGGACTTCAAAGATTTGTGCCTCATCCAGTTTGGATGAGCGCGCAGCCTTTGCTCAGATTCGAGAAAAACTCAGTAACAACAGCATTGCACTCTTCGCATGAAACTAAATCAGGATGAACAGCAGCCTGTTGCATCAGTCGTTTCTGTTGTTGGAGCATTTGGATTAGATTCATTTTTCAAAATTTGAGTACCAAAATATGTTCTACTGCTTTGATGAACAGCTTATACTTTGCTTTGCTTAGACTAAGCACATGTGTTACAAATACAATAAAAAGCAAACTCAGATTTTGGCAGTTTAGCCAAAACAGAATCTGAGGCACCTCAATGAAATCATTTAGTTTGATTTTCCTGCAGCAGCGTATTGCAAAAACTTCTTTGATGGCAAATAGTGAATCTTGAAATATTTAGAATATCGTGTTTGCAATTAGCACCATCAAACATCCGTGTAATACTTTTATCCCACAACTCTGTCCAGGAATAGGTGACTGTGTGCCAGGAATATTCAGAATAAGTTTTATTCCCTCGGCCATGGGTCTCCAATAATGGCCAGTAATGTTTTTTAGTGAGTCGGAGCAGACTTGGAGTCTCTTAAAGGCCATTAGAGGCTGTTTAGGCTTCCGACTCAAATGCCTGATGTTGTGATTGGCTCTGGCTGCTTGTAGAAGCTTCAAAAGGATGTCATTAAATCATTTTTGTGTTGTTTCACTTACGCAGAGGATCCCTTCAGATCAGATCAGGGTTTCTTAAACTGCAAGCCATAATCAGCCATATTAAAACAATAAAAGGCTTGTGATATTTCAGTTGATTTGTAATGAATCCAGAATGTATGACATTTCATCCATCCATCCATCCATTATCAATACCGCTTATTCCCTTTTTGGGGTCACGGGGGTAACTGGAGCCTATCCCAGTGGTCAACGGGCGAGAGGCAGGGTACACCCTGGACAGTCCGCCAGTCCATCGCAGGGCCACACAGAGACACACAAGGACAAACAACCACTCACACTCACATTCACTCCTAAGGGCAATTTCCCCAATCTCCAATCAACCTAACACGCAGGTTTTTGGACTGTGGGAGGAAGCCGGAGAACCCGGAGAGAACCCACGCAGACACAGGGAGAACATGCAAACTCCACCCAGAAGGGTCCTGGTTCCCCCGGGATTTGAACCCAGAACCCTCTTGCTGGGAGGCGACAGTGCTAACCACCACACCACTGTGCCGCCCAGTGTATGACATTTCATGTTTTTTAATTGCATTACAGAAAATAAAGAACTTTATCACAATATTCTAATTTTCTGAGACAGTCTTGTATTTAACACGTTCGGATCTTGATCAAGATTTACGGAAGATCCCATATTTCCCCCTTTTTCAAAGGAATAGAACAACAGCAATCCCTTTCCAATCCTTCTATGTGAATCCACTTTGAGAGCCATTAGACAGGAGGACCGTTAATAGGACGGCTCTTCCACCCACAGTCTCTTAACGTGCTCCAGCGTCAGACATCACACAGAGCTACTGTTTGCACTTATCTCACCAGCCCATTTTGATGCCAGTCTCCCAGATGCCCCCTCCAGATGCTGGACAAAAATGACCAATGAGTCAGCCTCCTGCAAGTGGACATGCTCCATTTGTAATCACCAAATGCATGATCTCAAACCATCTGAAATCATAACTCAGTGGCGAGTTAATTATTCCAGAGCTGTTCCTGTGGTCTTACTTCAAGTGATGGATTTCAGTAATCTGATCAAAGTGCTTCTACTTTTGCTGCCTGTTGGAATCATTGGCTTTTATCCCCCCCCCAATTTCAACTACAGCCAGAAGGATTTCATTTTGGAGCTGATGAGATTTGTGTGCTGTCACATAAATCAACAGTCCTAAATGTTGTTTTTTCAAGCCTAGCCTGAAATGGAAGTTTCATTATCTTTAATTAGTTGAGAAACAGATCTCCATCACGTGAAGAACAAATAATTAATCTGTATGTTTTCAGACTTTTAGAGTAGGATGCAGTTATTTGCATTTTGAGGCAATTGTAATTGTAATTGTTAGTTTTTTAAGGATTCAGATTAAACAGCTGAATAAAACTCAAAAATCCGATATTCTAATATTTTGAGATAGGATATTTGGGTTTCTTCAGCTGTAAGCCATAATCAGCGATATTAAAACAACAAAAGGCTTGCGATATTTCAGTTGATTTGTAATGAATCCAGAATGTATGACATTTCATGTTAATTGCATAACAGAAAATAAAGAACTTTATCACAATATTCTAATTTTCTGAGACAGTCCTGTATATATTTTCTATGTATTGTAAAAATGTCTCGATTCACCAGAAACGCAGCAGGCTAAAAGCTGGCAGGTGGTCTGACAGAGCAGAGTTAATCTCTGTCTGCTCCTCCTCTCTGTCTGCCTTTTTCTTTTCTTTAAATATTTCATCATTCGCTGTCAACCAGCCCACCCCCTACTTCTCATATTTTTCCTCTCATTGATCTTCTCTTTAACTTTCAGGGGCCTTGTTCCCTCTTTTAATGGAGTTGTATCTGTGTTTTCCTTTTTTTAACGGCCCTCCACACACCCTTTTTTTTATTCTTCGGCCTTTCTTCTGGACATATCCTTCACCCCCCCTCTGTTGTTCAAGGTTTTGGGGCCCAGCTTGCATCATTACGCTCCAAAAAGCATGTGGCAGAAGCTCCTGAGGGAAAAGGGGAAGCAAGCAAGCACAGCAGAGATGATTAATTTAGACCGTCCTTCTGGTTTTTGGATGGCTGACCTTTTAAGAGCAATAAGGCAAAATGGGCCTCTGATGTCAGCAGGAGTTGGAAATATGGCGTGCATTAGCGAGAGGACTCACTAGTGGTGGTAAGATATCCATAATGGTCATGTTACCTGGATAATAACACCGCTTTTAAACCAGATAGATGGATTCCGGGACACCTACTCTACCTCCATGTACTTCCTGTGGTCCAATAAGTGCTCTTCAGCTGGGTTTTTACAGTGCAGTCTTAGTCTTAAAAGCTGGTGTGAGCTGAGCTTCACCATTTCATGTCATTATCAGGTAGCCCCTCTCATCACGAAAACTTATTCCAACCCTTTAGCATTCCTGGTTCGGGCTCTAAAAAACAAGTTTAAACCTCCATGCTCGATTAGATGGAGATGGATTCATTGTCATGATCCCTCGACTATAAGTTCTTGATATCGAAGGTTGAGTCAGTTCCAACAACCTCTCCTTTCCAGTTATTGAAATGAATGCAGGCTCAAATAAAAGACATTCCTGTACTGGCCATCTGGAAATTTGAACAAAAACCCCCAGATGTAGCGATTCACTCAGGACTGCTTGACCACTTGTCTTGAATGTGTTCGCTGTCATTTTGTTCCATTTGCTCTTTCTCACAGCTGTTTTGTGAAGCATTTTTCTTTACATCTGTTGGTATGCTGTAAAAAAAAAAGAAAAAGAAAACGTTTACTGGCTTTTGGCCTGCGTGTCAGTGCCTTCTCACGTCTGCATCAGGCTTTATTTGCTCTTAAGCTGATGTGGCCAGCAGGTTTGCCTGCAGTTTTTTTCTTATTCAGCAGCCAATGAACTCTTCTTTGACTGCTCCTCTTTTTGTTCGCAAAAAAATGCAAGTTCTCCTTGTGTGGTTTTCTTATTCTAAGACACTACTAGACTTTAACAAGTGGGAACACGAAGGGATTTTTTTTTTGTCAAAGCTCTCACCTCCCTCACATTAAACATCTTGGACATCATATTGAGCCAAATGTCGCCAGATAACTCGTGTTTGCTCACTTGCATCATCAGTTAAGGACAGCCGGACGGGCATTATTCCATTATTCCAGAAAATAACTCTGATTGTGTACTTTTAACTCATTGACTGGCAGCCATTTTCAGAACAGAGAGTCGCTCACTGCCAGAGTTTTTTTAGAATTTTGACTGATTTTTCAAGAGCCACAGAATAGTTTGTGCTATGACTATGTAAACACCGAACACACCAAAAGAAAGAGTAGACTCTCTTCTATCATCAGGAAAAAAATTTTTGTTTCTACCTTATTCCGTTCTTCTTCGACGTGCGTCTCACCGGCGCCATTTCTCTCATAGCGAACCATTGCGTTTGTTTTTATTTGCTTACAATCTATGCTAATCTCCCATCAAAAGTGGCACAGCTACCTAGAGGGTAAATTTGTTAGTCCATACTCTGTCTAGAAGCCGATATTTACGGAAAAACTTTCGCCGATCGTCCCCCAAGCCACTCGCATTGAAAAACATAAAAGACGTCTATAGACGTCTTTGGCAGTCAGCGGTTGGATTTGAAAAGACGTCTATAGACGTCTTTGGCAGCGAATGAGTTAAGTTTGAATCACAGGCCTGAAAGTGACGGACTGTTGAAGGATCATGAGATTGGATTTAACCCAACTATCTCTCGCTTAAGAGTACTCACAACAAGAGTGATGGGAGATGCATCACTGGATTGAAGCTTTACTTTACTGATGCATTGAATTCGGATGCGGAGGATGTATCTTAGGAGATGTAATTTGACACTAGATCTCAGAAAAAACATTGTAGGGAATTTATATGACCTGTTAAACATCCGCCGATAAGAAGAAACCCAATAAAATGCTGACACAGATTTTATGGGTCTACACTGTTTAGGAATAGATTTGTCTACAAATAATCAGATAAAAGTTTGGACGTTGGTGGAAGGCTTATTCTAAAGCT
>JABUIW010000020.1:391866-407101 GCA_013363375.1 Menidia beryllina
AAAAAAACAATTATTTTGGCTTGCGATTGTCAGCTATGGAGTTTAATATTTTATTAATTTCTGTCTAACTGAGAAATAAAGATTTGATGCTATTCGTCCACAGCAGAGGGATTTGAAATCTTCAGAAAGACAAAGAAAGAGCTGTGCTCAGAACAGCAGCAGTGTCTGGAAGGAGAATGTTAAAATAACTCAAACACTCTGCTCTCTGGAGTGCTTCGCCTCACAGCTATGAACGCTACAGCAAACATATACAGGTGCACATGGACACAAGTATGGAAATCAATGCACATGTGTTACACATGCGAGCACACCAGGTCAACAGGCCATGACTTTAAGGGGTCCCATCATCATTGAAAACGTACAAACAGTCATCGAGGGACGCCGTTTTCACCACAACACCTGCGTCTGTGGATGATCCTGATCAGGGAGGGTTTCCAGAGCTTGTTTGTAGTGGAAGAGCAGACACTTGAAGCTTTTTCACTGAGGAGCAGCTGCGCTCAGCTCAGTTAAATCTCTGAATTTGCTTCAGCACTATTATTTCACAAGTTGTGTTTTTTTTTATCTGTGGAAAGAACTGTACTCATTCTTGCCAAGGAACACAGTCTGTTTTTATTTATCTGTCTATTTTTGATCAAATGTCATCATTGTTCCCATCAAATTCACCCGTTTAAAAATGACCACGGCCTTAACACTGATGGTCAAATGAACTTCAGCTATTTCAAATGCTGCTCTCACCTCATTAACACATTTCAGACCACAGCAACATGATGGATGTAATACGTGAGTCACGGATATCACATAAATCAACCGCAGAGACAATTTCTAATTGAAATTTTTAAAGGAAAACAAGTTTTGACACTAAAAAAACTTTGTGCTTGGAAGGTTATGTGTTATTATCTGTTAAGAGCTGTTATTTATGATACCATATCAAAAGCTGTTAATGATTAAAAAAAACATATCTGCTTGGCACATACAGCTACATTTAAAGGCTTTACCTTCTATTATGTAAAATAACCTACTCCTAAAATCAGCCCAACTGCCTAATATAGAGCATGCTCTTCCCATCTGACCAGTCAAAGAACATATGAAGGTGTCCTGGAGCTTCTTAGGGTCAAAGGTCAAAGTGAAATTCATTTGAGACTCAGGATCCTTCATCCTAAGTGTTTCCGAACAGAACATTATATTGGGTCAAGGTGGGAAGTATTATGCACTTTAGCAAAGGCTAATAAATTTGTTTTAGTGTTTACATTTGTCTTTTCCATTACACCAAAAATCGAACTGACTCAGATGTAGTTTTGAATACACAGACACTTTTGACTGTGCTTTGATCATGTCTTGGATGATTAAAGCCACAGATCTTCCTCCTGAAATGCATCTGCTCTTTTTTAGAATATCTAAGTTCCCCCTCACTGGAGGCAGAGGATCAGTCTCCAAAGTATTTAGAAATTTACAAACCGAAAAGAATGTGAGGGGCTGAAAAACTATACGAGTGGTCCTGGGCATCGGCCAAAAAAAAAAAGCCTCGTGATGCCAAACAAGCAGCAGGCGGGAGAGGAAAGAGGATGAATGGCCGCTCCTCCAGAGCTGTGGACACACAGAAAGAGATGCACAGCGCTGGGGGAGAGGGGGAGAGGGGTGAGAGAAGGAAAGGGGGAGTGCTAGTATCAGTTCTAGTAGGAGGAGAAGAGGGTGGGAAGAGTGCGTTTAAGGTGGGAGGAAGGGGGGGGCATGAGAGAGCTCAGACACAGGCCGCCTGCTTACACTCGAAAGGGAAGGAAGGAAGAGAAGAGATCCAGAAAAAAAGGCTGGATGTTTGTTAGTTTGAGTTTGAGAAGGCCGTAGGGAGACTGGGACTCAAGTGTCACCGTCAGGATACTGGTAAGGTAAGGTGGAAGTTTCAATTTGGGGGATTAGCAAAGGCCTTAACGTCCTGTTCAGGCCAGATAAGGGAGGTTTGGTTTGTGTATTTGCATGTGTAGCTGTTCTATGGTGAAACTGTCTGAAGTTAGAAAGGTGGGGGCGCGCTGGTCTTGTGATGGGATGGATGCAAATTCATTTCTCTCTCGTGCGTTTGTGTGTGTGCGTGCGCGCGCACGCTGCTGAGCTGCAAAACCCTCGTGAGATGGGGAAGACGCGCTCGGATAGAAGTCCTCTCTGTGCCAGAGGCCGGCGACCAATGAATGAGCATCCTTGTAAAGAGAAGTCAAAGCAGGGGAGTCTCCCCTAACGGTCCCTCGGGCCGCTTTCTGTTGCCTCTGTTCCTCATTACATCTTTAACAAGCTGCTATTATGCGTGTAAAACATTCAATTAACCCAACCCCATCTTAGCTATAAAGCCTTTTTGCAGATTGGAACTGAATCGTTTAAAAGGACTGATACATCAGGTGAGAAGTTTTGCATTAATGTGCAATGTTTTCTTTTGTGTTTTCTTTGTTTTGTTGGAATTTGTCGGCACTGCAGTCTCTATTGGACGGGCATAACCAGAATGCACCTGGGAGGGATAAAGAGACATCCATGTTTTCTTTGTCTGTTGCTTGGGCAAGATAAACCACAAAAATGAACTGGCAAAAAAAAACTGTTCAACAATCAAACCGCTGCCAGTGTAAGAATTTATTCTGAACCGTTCCCCCTTTTGAATGGATTATTAAGCCTAACTTCCCCACAACCTTCAGTAACAAATGTGTTTGTCTGTTAAAATGTTGGCTGTTATGAAATAAAATCATGTCTGAAAAAAGCATATCTATATACAGACAATCACGGGGTTACAGATGTGCAGATGCTTACACCAGTCGTGGATTTATTTGCTTGTACTTGTGGTTTGGTGAGGTTCAAACAAAAAAACTACACATATAAGGCATTATAAGCCATATTTTATTATCTGTGGACGTGGGGTGTTTCCATGTAAAATTATTGTTATTAATATTTTAAAGCAACCCAAATCTTCTGTTTTGGTTCAATTAAAATTCTAGAAAATGAGACAAAACATTAAGCAAACTAAAGTTACAAACTAAATATTTTGGTCTCAATATCAGTGGGACCTTATAAGCTCTAGAAAAAGAGTTTTTGTCAGACCTGTCTGTCTTTTCATAAACCTTTATGGTTTAGGTTTCTAAGAAATTTAAGGACAGTATTGACCTTTTGGTAATGTGACCTACAGCTTCAGACCTGCATGACGCAGCTCAAAGGGCCTTAAGCATCCACGAACGGACGGAAACAGGATAAAATGATGCTTTTCATCGGAATCTAAAATGCGAAAAAATTGTAAGATGAACACATTTAAGTTTTGAGGTGGATCTGAGTAAATATCATTTCCAGCTGAGTTTCAACCTGTAATTGTTAGTCTTTTAAAAAAGGTTTGACTATTCATTTCAGGATCTGAAACTAAATTAAAAAAACTTTCACTTGTTCTAAACACAGAAGAAAAGTACGGTCGCTCGTTCTTGCGTTGTAATCTTGTGTTGTAAGCTTTGAGACTGGACAACACAACAGCAGCATGTTCAGAGGACGTTTCCATTTGCATGCCCCCCCCCCCCCCCCCCGCTCCCCTCCTTATCTGCAGAACAATGCTGAATGGAGGATTGCCTGATGTCATCCGGCATCACTGCCACTGATCTGACCGGAGTCATAAATCCTCTCCCCGCAGTTCCTGTCGGGAACCAATACAGCGTCCATCATTAACGTCTCTGGAAATATGCTCATCCTGTTTGTCCAAACTCAAACTCAAAATGTGGGCATGTTCAGTGATGAGCATTCCCCTGGTCTTTGGCCCTTTTCGGGCAGAGGTCTTTGGACTTCCACCCCCTATGGCTGTGTAACTCTTTAAGTTACAAACGTTCTTGCAACTTGTTCTTGTTTCTTCGTTACCGAGGCGTGGAACAGACGGGCCACTGATAGGTTGAAGAATATATTTTATTTGACAAACACAGAATACATCTTTCCTCTTCTCAAGTCACATCCCAACTAAATTTACCCCTCTTTTATATCCTCCCCCCAAAGACCCAATAGCCTGACCCAGGAACCAACATTCTCCTGATCCGTTTAATATGGAAAACAAATACAAATATATAGAAAACAAATACAAATATATAGTAAACAAATACAAATATATTGAAAACAAATACAAATAAAATAATTCTGTAAAATATTCTGTTACAGCTGCACCAGATCATTTAAAAAATCACATGCTCCCTGTCCTTTATTAAAAAATACTCCAGTCAAATGCAACCACTTCTCTTTTGTTGCGTAGCTGCAAACAATGGCTGTGTTTTATTTGTTTGGACCCTTGTGAAATACAGTGGCGCAAAACAAGGCGCGCAGCAATCAGCTGCCTGCTCTCAGATCCTCATAAATCTGCGTTTTGTAGGGGAACCGGGTGTCTGTAGGAATCGTCTGCATTACTGAGCCTCTTTCCAGACACATTAAACGCCGTTTCTGGGGCAACTTGCAAACAGTTTTTCGCCCCTCGAACGCCTCACACCCATCCCCAGTTTGGATGCTTTCCCACAGCAGCGTGTGTGAGCGTTATCATGTCTGCACAGATGGGACTTCCCGCCCCATGTCGGTGGGTTTGGAGGTTTCGAATGTGACATTATATTTCACTGAATATTTCTTTATCATCGTCCTCATCATTAAAGAGCCATCCTGGCAACTGAGGACCTGAGTGAAGACGCTTTGGGCTGTGGGGGTCGTGGGTTGTGGGGTCTTTGTGTCTTGGGCTTGAGTCCCACAAATGCCATAACATAACAGAGTGACAGAGTGATGAATCATTACATTTTTAGTTTTAGTTTTGTGTGAAAAATCATTTTAAATTGCCTTTTTATGATTTGTGACTGAAATTCCTCGGTGTGCTCATAGAGCCCGTTCAGTCTTTTTGTTGAGGCATTGCTCTTCAGGGAGGCCCTTTTAACCCTGTAATGCCAAATAAATCATATTTGATACACACGGTTTCTGAAATGTTTTGCGTCTGACACCTTTTGCATGATTTAATGGGATAAACTTTGCTCAAAATCCTATTGTACACAATCAGATACACCTGATAACAGGGGGCAGAAAGACGAAAAATAATCTTGACTTATCGCATAGTAATAAATTACTAATAGCAAAAATGTATTTTTGTTTTTTTTCTTTTTACATATTTTGTTAAAAAGCCAAATAAAGACTTAAAACCAAAAAAAAGGAATTTTCTGTTTTGTTTTATTCTTGGATCAGGCTTTAAAGGGTTAAAGCTGAACTTCAGCCTTTTTTCAGGGTACATGATGATTGTACATGGCAAACACAAAGCTTTCAAAGCGTTCCTCCGGGAGCTCTTTCAGAGACTGAAACTCAATTTAAGCTTCAGTGTCAATACAAATCACTCATAAAGTCTAGTTGCTTTTTCTAAATTTGAAATATATCAAGAGCCAGCATCAATGTGTTATTTCCTCCTTTCCCTGTTTTGTCCCTCCGATTTTGGGTGATGAACACATCAGAATCAGATTTAGAATCAGAATAAGGTTTATGGCCAAGTAGGTTTTTGACTTACAAGGAATTTGCCTTGGTGTTTGGCGCACAACACTTCTATGAGAAGCAATGAAATACAATGTAGAAATAAATTACATTAATGTGGACCTCAGTAATATTTTCTGGTGCTTGTTTCTCCATTTGTGTTAGTGCTTATTTGTACAAAACGCAGACAAAATTCTTTATCTCTTGTCGCATTCGTTCTCCTCACAGATGTCATGGCGTCCGACCTACCGAAGCTCCAAGTTTCGAAATGTCTACGGAAAGGTGGCCAACAGGGAGCACTGCTTCGACGGCATCCCCATCACCAAGAACGTCCATGACAACCACTTCTGCGCCGTCAACTCCAAGTTCCTGGCCGTGGTCACGGAGAGTGCCGGCGGAGGCTCCTTCATCGTCATACCTACAGCCCAGGTAAAGTATTACGGGAATAAATGGATGTTTCCCTTTTATACAGATCTAGCGGGTTTCCATTACTTCACATTTTCATTGTTGGACGAGTCCATTTATGTTCATTTATGTGGAGCGATTTAAGGCCTTCCAAATGATTTACCACCTTTTCTTCGTCATATGCTGTATTTTTTTTAGATACAACTTGTCCAAAACGTCGTAGAATAGTTATTATTTTCAGCTTCTTCGTGGTATAGTGAGTTCTGCAGAGCCACATGATGTAAACACTTAGGTAAAACACAGATTATGAGTCTATTAACATGAATTTCCATCCACAAGCTCACTTGTTGGTAGGGTGGTGTCGGCAGTAGGAACATAAACACAGACTGGATTTGCCCTTAAACTCCCGAGAATGGCTTTGTTGTTGTCAAAATAGTGAAATAACTTAACAAATTAATTTAAAAAGAAAATTGAATACTTGTAGGCTACTGCTTTCACTTGTGATTTTAAGATTCTTAGAATACAGTACATACATAGATATATCAGACCAGTAAAAATACCAGAGTGATTGTTCCCTGAAGCATTAGATTTTTGTGGTTTTGAGGAAAAAAAAGGGTGTTTGGCCACCTCAGCAGCAATTTTACCGTGCGTGGTGCTTAAAAAGCCCTTTGCCGTCAACCAGGGTGGAGAGAAGCTGCTATCAGTCAGTCAAGTGTTTTCTGAGCAGTCTGCTGTCTGAGGCAGATTTCAGGCTCAGTTTGCTAATGTTGGCCAGATGGGGGATGCACAGTCACTGAAAAGGTGGCCATTTTGTCCGTCCGCTGTTTCCTCATTTGAAGCTCATTCCTTATAACTCTGATGTGTTATTGTCATTTAGATATATGCTTCCAAAGAGAATCCAGGACGTGGTTTGGTTATTTCATATGAATGTGATGATTCTGGCATCAGGTTTTTTGAAAAAGCCAGTCGTTTAGTCCTCAAATTAGACATCCATCTATCCATTTACCAAGCAACGGTGCAAAAATGTGAATAACAAACTATGTAGAGCTCTATACAAACCGTATGGTGAAGTCTTTTAAGAGAAGTGGGTTTATAGATTAAAATGGGTGAGGATACAGGAATTGAGGTCTCAGGGTATAAAAAGGCAGTTTACTTTTTCCATGACACTTGTCTGGAGCTGTTCATTTTGAATTGGTCCATTTAATATGATTACAAATATATATTTTCCCAACCTGAAAATGTTTGCGCAGGGTAGCAAAGATGGAGACAGAAAAATATGTCTTGATAATATACAATAATATAAATGGTATAAATGGTTATTCAGTTTAGCCATGAGGAGGAGAGCCTGAAAATACTGAATTTATGACCTTTATTATGTTTTAGGCACTTTATACAGGTGTTTTCTAATCTATTTTACTTGGGTTGAAACTTAGGGGCTATATTCTTAATTTTATTTATTTTCTCATGTATTTAAATGTTAACCTTTTTGATAGGTTAAAAATACCTGAGAGGCATAAACTCTGCTCAGTAACTGATGCCCTTTAAGCTACTCAATGATGCTCTCAGTGACTCGCCCTTGGACTGTAACATGATCAATTTGGTATTGCATTTCCTTCTGCCTCCTCGAGCTTCTGCTGATCCGACTTGATCGGAAATTACATTTGCCATCTTTAGCCGCGGAAAAGCATCCGTGTGATGATGGCTGCAGGATGCACCGTCCTCTGTTTAAAACAACAAATCACATGTAAGAAAAAAAGGCAGACACGAGGTTGAATGCTCAACATTCGATTTATTTACGCAGCATATTGAGGAGACTGTGTTAATGTTAACGCTAAAGGGGTTTCCTGACATTTAGTAGCTTGTATATGGAGACATTTTCATACCATATAGCTTCAAGGCAAGTTGCCACCCTTTCCTGAGTCCTGTACACATGTGGATTAATCAGCATTTTCTGTGTATTTGTGAATATATTCCATTGATTGTACGTTTACTAAAGGGAAAATTTGAGTCTTTAGTTGTAGAATGAGAGGCATATTTGACCAAAAATTAATAAATATTCTTAACTGATGTTCCTTTTGGGTAAACCATGTCACACTATATTGGAAAAAATTAAAAGTATTAACATTAGACTTTTTTCGAGGAGTTTTCAAATCAGAGAGGGTATTAAATACTGTATAAATTCCGAATTCAGTTTGTTCATATGTACAAAAGGTGAGATTATCTTAAAATACAAGCTCCTATTATCTAATTAGGCACATAAACACAGCTCATCTGGGTTTGGCTCATGTTCAGGTACAGCGCTGTGTGACATATTATGGTGACAGACGGCCATATGTTCCCCCACAAACTGAGCCACCAGCGAGTGGACGATGCCACCGGCACCACCTGCCCTGCCAGAGGCTCAGAAAACCAACACCTCTCCACCTCTTTAGACAAAGAAACAGATTGCGTTGGGCGTGGCACTTTGCACGTCGCTCCCCCTACTTCTGGAAAAATCCCTGCATCCGTCTGTGGTGTAGGCAGTGGGTCTGGCTTTGGAAGAATAAACTAAAAGTCCACCTTTGGAACTTGGGTTGGATAAAACTGAGCTTTTGTTGAAATCCCTTTGAGATCAGCCATGTTTGATTTGTAAGATTTCTTTTTAAACCTAATTACTGAGCAGGTTTGATTATATTTAGCAGCAGCTGTGCCGAATATATAAATATTCGGTTTACTTGGTTTACATCCCCAGCAGAACGTTATGAGATATGTAATTAAATACCATATGTGAGATGCCTATTAAACTCCTGTAGCTCAGAATAACCTGCATTGTACGTGTCTTTTGGCAGTAGAACCGATACTGGGAAACTCCCCAGACAGAAGAGAGGGAGCTCATTCATGGACAAAGATGTTATTTTTCTGCAGGATATTATGGTGATTTACCCGACGTATAACCCTGAACTCTATGTGAAAAAGGCCGTGCTGTACAGTTACACACATGTGGGGTCCCATCTGAGCAATGCTAACAGAGCAGACGTGTACAGTCTCTCAATTCAATTTAATAAGCATGAGTCAGCATTTTAACTCTGCGTAGGAGAGTAAGCCTTCAGAAATAAACTACCTCGAAGATTTATGCTTTTTTTAATCAGTATTCAGGAATATTAATTTTTTGCTGCATCAGTGAGGCTTCGAAAGAGGAACCAGTATCACAGAATCAACAGGATATGTGTGCCAAATCTTAAATAAAATATCATTTCAGGTTTTATTTTACATATAAAACATTCTGATTATCTCTATCAGAATAGACTGGAGTAACACAGCCAGAAACCTTATGCGATAATTCACTTTAGAACCGATTGATGGGGAATAACGGATCAATAAAGTTGGTATTATTCAGTGTGTGGTGCCCCTAGTGTAGTAGAGACTTTGGCTTTTGCTGACGAAGACCCATATGTATATTTCTATTCCATTTCAGCCTTTCTTTAATGAATTCCATGTTTTATTATCAATTTGATTTCCATGTCGAACCTCTCGGACCTTTCCAGCTCCCCGGTTCCCAGCAGACATTAATTCTCTCCAGGTAATTAGTTCCACCTACGTAAAGAGGCCCTGAAACCCGTGTTATTAATGTTTCGGGGTTAAAATCCTGCCAGTCGCTGAAATGTTTTGGGGGGGAAAAAAAGATGTATGTGCCATGAGAGGTTGCTTAGTTTGGCTTTTTATTTTTTTATGTTCGCTGTTGAGGGAGAAGGGATCAGTGTTCATAATTAGCCGAAACATGTCAGCATTTACTGCTAGAGTTGACTCACCGTTTCCAAACTTTCATAGAGAGTGAATTAAATCTAATTTTGGGACCTTACTGTTCATCATGTATGGAATTGCTCTCATACTGAGACATTGTTTTTTCCCCCTTATTGTTTACTGACTTCATGTTTTGACGGAAAGCAGTTCTGAGTCGGGCTCTGGCCTCCGTCCACTGAGCCTATTAGCAAGTCCTTCGCTCTCTTTAGCTATGAGCTACGTTTGAAGCTCAGGCATTTTTCTGTTGGTAGGCTTCCAGAGAATATTGCAAGTCTGCTGTCCTTCATTTACATAGTAGTATGAGCTGTGGCTCATATATTTATCTCTCATGTCTTGTCTGAGCAGCTAGCTCTTTAATCCCAATCCTTTTTCAGATTATTCCTTCCATCCTTTTTTCTATACAGCTTGTTCCCCGTGAGGTCAACGGTCCATCATGGGCCCACGCAGAGACTAACCAGGCTATTTAGAGTCACCAATTAACCTATCAGGGATGTTTTTGGACTCTGAGAGGGAAGCCGGAGAGAAGCCAGTAGGCATGAGGAAAGCAAGTAAATCCACACAGAAAGTAGCCCAGCCCAGATTTGAACTATTTCTAATCGTACCGTTGTAAAATGAAACCCCGATTAGACGTTTTTATTGTCGGTTTAGAGCAGAGTCACGTTCAAAAGTTTGCATCTTTGGGAGTGTATGCATGCACAAATGCTGGGTTTCCTGCAGGCATTAGTTTGTGGTCAGTGGACTGAGAAGCATCAAACTTTCTTGAATGACACTGAGAGGTGTCTCTCATCTGTTGCTATGAGCCAGTGCCCCTCTGTGGACTCACGAAGTTATTGCAATAACAATAAAATGCCGCAGATGTCCCAGGTTTTTCTGGGTTTATCGAGTCATCTCACAGAGTCACTTCACTTCCAGTCAATGATTTCAATATTTCATTTTGATGCCAATAAAAGCTATGTAAACTGAATGTGTGATCCGTTAACTTTTATCCAATGTGGGCTAAATCACAGAACTGAAAACTGAAATGTGCTCCGTCTGACTTCTTTCAGGCTGGCCGACTGGACTCTCATTACCCAAAAGTGTGCGGTCATCAAGGAAATGTGCTGGACATCAAGTGGAATCCCTTCTTTGAAAACATCATAGCCTCCTGCTCCGAGGACACCTCTGTGAGTGACCCAAAGCGTTCACGTTAAAACGTTTTCTGTCTGTAACAGCCGGCCATTCTTCAGACTGACCGGTTTTATTCTGGTCAGATGTCAGTGGACAGCCGCGTGTGATTGGATTTGAGCCGGTCGCAGCTGTGTTTGCCGTGGCGGTTATGAGGCGCTGCCTGTAAAATTGCAATTTTCTTCATCAGGCTGCAAACATATTGGACACGGCTTCAAATCTGAGTCACCGTTATTCATTATTCTTTCATTACACGAGACGTTCAGAGTCCTTCTGGGAATCTCTTCCAGTGCATGCACATGTTGGTTTCCTGAGCTCAGAAGAGCCACGGTGGCACTCTGCTCTGTAGGACTTTCGCTTGTTGAGGGATAATCTCTGGTTGAGCACGTAGCCTCTAGCCATTGCTGTAATCCAGACTAATCCTAATGCAATGGGCTGCATTGATAGCTCGTGCTATTTCTGATCAGACATATCTCTGGCTGTCTGAGAGCACAGCAACAGGTCATGAAAAATATGAAAAATACCCAGTATCCTCTGTCAGAATGTAAAAGCAGAGCAAAACAAAGCATGAGGGGAAATTTGTCTTTCATTTACGCTGTATGTGAATGTGAAAGGTCCGAGTGTGGGAGATACCCGATGGGGGCCTGAGGCGCAACATGATGGAGGCGGTGCTGGAGCTCTACGGCCACAGCAGGCGGGTGGGACTGATCGAGTGGCACCCCACCAGCAGCGGGATCCTCTTCAGCGCAGGCTACGACTACAAGGTACCGGCACGGGCCCTGCAAGGCCAGGAAACACTGACATCCATCTGTTAGGGTGGCTGATTCCACCTTATTCCACCCGGTCCTTATGCAGACTTGGAAAATGAACTGAAGAGGTCTTTAGCAATGAATGAAATTTATTCCGGCCACAAGTAGGGTATCACAGCGCAGGACACTCTGGGGAATGTTGTTTCAAAGACGCGATCCCACCAAAGAGCGCCGAATACACGTCACTCAGGTACATTTATCTTCTTGGGCTAATGCAAAACTGGTCTTCGCAGCACCGAATTGTAATTGGCCATTTAACTCTAACGTAAACATGCCAGCTTCCTGTTCACGTGATCGTATAGTGTAGTAAAAAAGTGTTGTGAATGTTGGTTGATGGCGTGCAGCTAAAAACACAGGATAAACATGAACTTTAACAGAATCTAAAAATGAATTCTTTCACATCCATCCATTATCATTACCGCTTGTTCCCTGATGGGGTCGCGGGTGGAACTGGACCCTATCCCAGTGTTCAACAGGCAAGAGACGGGGTCACCCTGGACAGTCGGCCAGTCAATCGCAGAACCACACGCAGAGACACACAAGGACAAACAACCACGCACACTCACATTCACTCGTAAGGGCAATATGGAATGTCCAACCAGTCTAACATGCAGGTTTTTGGACGGTGGGAGGAAGCCGGAGAACCCGGAGAGAACCCACAGACACAGGAGAACATGCAGACTCCACCCAGAAAGGTCCTGGTTCCCCTGGGGACTCCAACCCAGAACCCTCTGGTCCTGGTTCCCCCGGGACTCCAACCCAGAACCCTCTGGTCCTGGTTCCCCCGTGGACTCCAACCCAGAACCCTCTGGTCCTGGTTCCCCCGGGGACTCCAACCCAGAACCTTCTTGCTGGGAGGCGACGGTGTTAACCACCACACCACCGTGCCGCCTCGAAACACTGACATGTATTCCAAAATGAGGATTGATAAGAAATCCACGCATTCACCAGCTGATGATATCAGATGACTGATTAAAGCCCGTTTGAAACCTACTTGAAACGTTCCCTCCCGTGTGCCAGATCCTGATCTGGAACCTGGAGATCGGGGAGCCGGTGAAGATGATCGACTGCCACACCGACGTCATCCTCAGCATGTCCTTCAACACGGACGGAAGCCTGCTGGCCACCAGCTGCAAAGACAAGAAGCTGCGGGTCATCGAGCCGCGCTCCGGGAGAGTCCTCCAGGTCAGGAAGGGCCGTCGAATCTTAATCATGATATTTGGCTGAATAAAAGGGATTCTATGTTTTAAAAGATCCTGAAATACCTGCTGTATGAAACCTAAGAGATCAGCATTGGTTTAATCCAAAGAGCCCTTATTATAACAGAAATTTAGTTCAATTTGAAGACATTTTAGTATAAAATTTTCAGTTTTTATTAATTATACCTCAGTATAGTCAATTTCTTTTAAAAATATATAGAAGTTAAACCATACTGATGGATTCTTCTTTTGAATAGAAAGCCTTAAGAATCAGATTTTTAAGAGGTTGACCAAAACAAAACTGAAATAATTTTTACATGTATTGATTGAATTATTCTATTCACCTCTGTGTTCAGATCCTTAAGATGCCAAATAAAATATAACTTAGGAACTGTGAACACAAGCAGAATTTTCTATTTCTTTATTGATGATTGAGCAAAGAAAATAAATTGCAATTAGGTTGATTATTTAGTACCAGGCCAGCAGCTTGATTGGATATAAAAAGAGCACCTCAGAGAGGCAGAGTCTCAGCTGAAATCAGCATGAAACTGTCTATGAACAGACAATATTAGTATTCCATCATCCAGTGCCTATTTAGCAATTTGATGAAGTAATTAAAGAGGATATGGAACGAAAAGGGGCTTTATCAAAACCAGGAAAGATGCATTGCAGGAGTCCAATTCAAGATGAGAAAATATTTTATTGAAAATGCAAAACATTTTATTTCTTTAAACCCTCAACCCTCCAGATGACACTGCTTTTTGACATTTGTAAAAGACCATATTCTGTTTTATTTACCGTAAATGCCGTTAAAAAACAAGATTAGTAGCGTTTACCATAGCAGTATCATACTCAACAGCTCCCCTCTAATATTGTCTCATCAGCACGCCAGTTGCAAGAACCACCGAGTGAACCGAGTGGTTTTCCTGGGCAACATGAAGCGACTGGTCACCACGGGGGTTTCTCGCTGGAACACCCGACAAATCGCTCTCTGGGATCAGGTCAGGCGATGCGTCTGTGTGCCTCCTCTCTCGCTGTTGAGCTGACCTCCTTGTGCTTTAATTCCCTGCATGCGTCGCTCTTTCCAGGAGGATTTGTCGATGCCGATCGTGGAGGAGGACATCGACGGCCTGTCGGGGCTGCTGTTTCCCTTCTACGACGCTGACACACACATGCTGTACCTGGCAGGAAAGGTGAGAGCCGTTACTGAACCTCATGAGCGTCTCATCTCAGTTTGCAGCACAAATATGCATTTCGCTTTCATTAATATGAAGAAAAATTCAATAATTCCAATCGAAAAATGATGGATGCTGACTAAAATATACAAACAGGGACAGCTTTTACAAATTTATTTTGGTTTTAAAGTCCAAAAATACAAATAAAATACAAATACAAATATAAGAACTAATAAGATTTCTTTATTTGCCAACAGAACAGTGATCCATACCTAATATTAATGTTAATTTTACTATATAAGTTTGCTGTGTTTGTAAAAAACATACATGGATTCACAGCTTATAGTCAAATAATCAAATGATTATGTTTATGTTTATGCATTTGGCAGACACTTTTATCCAAAGCGACTTACAAAGTAGACACAATATTACATTACCTACAGCTACATGTTTACCTACAGCTTATACCTTTGACTGGTCAGTTCATTCAGGTTTTAGACAAAGCAGAAGAAGAAATATAAGCTCTGAATGTACATTACATGAGTCCATCCATTCATTTTTTAAGCAACTTCCTCCCAATGGGGGGAGTTGTCCTCAAGTTAAAAAGAAAAACACGGTTTATAATGTAAGTCTTTTGCAGGGGGATGGAAATATCCGCTACTTTGAAATGACCACAGAAAAGCCATACATCCAGTACCTGACGGAGTTCCGCTCCCCGGCCCCGCAGAAAGGACTCGGTGAGTCAAGAGCTGATCCTCTGACACGCGTCCTGCAGGCCGCTCGATTAACGGTCCTCAGAAAAGAAGGGAGGGAATTATCTCAGCTTCTGTGCCGGTTTACCGGAGACGCTGAGAGTCAGGAAGGATAAAAGTCACTGGAGAAAACACCAGAAAAAGCTTTGAAAATGTTTCTCTCCGTGGAGAATAATGATCAGAGCTAACTTGTCCAGCTGTGCAGTTTTGTCTAACAGCTTGTCTGTGTGTGTCTGTGTGTCTGTGTGTGTCTGTGTTTGTGTCTGTTTGTGTCTGTTTGTGTCTGTGTGTCTGTGTTTGTGTCTGTTTGTGTCTGTGTGTGTCTGTGTGTGTGTGTGTGTGTTTGTGTCTGTTTGTGTCTGTGTGTGTCTGTGTGTGTCTGTTTGTGTCTGTGTGTGTCTGTGTGTGTCTGTTTGTGTCTGTGTGTGTCTGTTTGTGTCTGTTTGTGTCTGTGTGTGTCTGTGTGT
>JABUIW010000020.1:407201-452666 GCA_013363375.1 Menidia beryllina
TGTGTCTGTGTGTGTCTGTTTGTGTGTGTCTGTGTGTGTGTCTGTTTGTGTCTGTGTGTGTCTGTTTGTGTCTGTTTGTGTCTGTGTGTGTCTGTGTCTGTGTTTGTGTGATTGTGTGTGTCTGTTTGTGTCTGTGTGTGTCTGTTTGTGTCCGATGTGCCACTGAAGAAGAAAATGGAATCGCATTGTAGGGGCCTAAATGAGGTTTATTTTAGTTAGAATATTTTTTATTTAAAAATATGCAAATTCATAAGTAAGATAAATATTGTTTGTGATTTCATGATTCAAAGGGATTTTAAAAAAATTGAAAAATGCTATTTACATATGGACAGTTCATTGATATTGTGTAAGATATGACTTTTATTGTGACATTTAAAAACCCACGATTGGAGGGATTTATCTTCATAACAGTGGGAATCAGAAGGAGATTGGAGTGCAATAGTTTTAAAAGACTTTAAAAGACTTAATTTAGTGGATACATTTTATGCGTTTTGTAATGTTGCGTTAAGTTTTCAAGTAAACCGTTAAAAATCAAGAAGTGGACTCTATTTTTTTTGTGTTTTTGATACAATGGAGTCTGACGAGGGCCAAGCTAAAGCTTCAATAAGGACAGTAAGAACATACATTTTCACACATTATCAAAACAATCGTCTCTGTATGTTTTAACCTGCAGGAGTGATGCCAAAGCACGGGCTGGATGTGGCAGCCTGCGAGGTGTTCCGCTTCTACAAACTAGTCACCCTGAAGGGTTTGATTGAACCCATCTCCATGATTGTGCCAAGAAGAGTGAGTGGAGTTGGCTCTGGCCTCATTATCAATCACATCCGCAGGATATTACATTTATCCGACTCTAATAAGCCAAAAAAGCTGTTTAAAAAGGTTGGACTCTGATTAACATCCCATGGCAACAGTTGGACATTAAATATTCATGTAATGAAGTAAAGTAAAGGACTCGGTCTTAAGAGATTAGCGCAATCAAGACTGTGGTGATTTACCTGAATTTTCAGTCTAATGCTTCTGCATCGGTGCAAGTGGTGGAGTAAAAATAGACCTCTAAATGAGTTCATCAGAGCTAAAACGAAATGATAAAACTAGCAAATTATGAAGTGATATTCCTTTGAGATGTGCAGACAAATTGCAATTTTGGGATTGTGTTATGTGGAACACCTTATGTGCCCTCTTCTTCACACTTATCAGAATCAGAAATACTTTAATAATCCCAGAGGGAAACTATTTTTGTTACTGACTCCATAAATAAAAACAGCGGCATATACATATATACAGGTCTGTCCCTATTAATATATATATATACAAAATTCCTCATATGATATAGATAGATATATACATAAAAAAAAACTATATGTACATATATAGGTCAAAATAAGTGGTGGATAATGTCAATAAAGATTAAATTTGACTCTCAGAGGGAAACTTAATCTTTATTGACATTATCCACCACTTATTTATTTATTTATTTATTTGAATAGGGACAAAGCACATTAATGAACATCAGTCAAAAACAAATGTAAATATGCCGGATTGTAGCTACAAAGCTAATTTTCATCCGTAGTGACCTATATATACATATAGTTTTTTTTTAAATGTATATATCTATCTACACTGATAACAAGAAACCTTCTGGAAAATGTGTGTTTGCAGTCAGACACGTACCAGGAGGACATTTACCCGATGACCCCGGGAACGGAGCCTGCCCTGTCGGCCAGCGAGTGGCTGAGTGGGATCGATAGAGGTAAACAACTCACCCAACCTGTGCTGGACCTGGACGGGTTAGGCCAAGCAACACCTGTAAATGAATACAGCTTCCTGTAAAATATGTTGTTGCAAACCTGTGTAAACTCTACCTGTTTATCAGTTTGAGTCCACTCTAGCTAAGCTCTCACTCACATCTCACCCACCCTCCCAGTAAAGGTTCACAAGGATTTTTGTTAGTTTTCACAAGCTTGCTGGAAAATAAATGTTCTCTGTGGTTCAAACAGATCCAGTCTTGATGTCCCTGAAGGACGGTTACAACCGGCCGAACCAGTTGGTGTTCAAAGCCCCAGTAAAGGAAAAGAAAAGTGTAGTGGTCAATGGCATCGACCTGCTGGAGAACGTACCCCCCAGGACAGAAAACGAGGTGCGTGACTCCCCGCCGGTGCAGATTCTCAGTCCTGGGAGCCTGAAATCATGTTCTTAGGATTACTGTCTGCATAGAAGCCCCTACGAACAAAACAGATCCCCCTTTTTTAGCAGCAAAAAGCCGCAGCCCAGCTAAATCCACAGTTTAGTCAGCTCAAACTGACCCTTTTCAGTTGGGAAAAGGGAAGTGGATGATAGTGGAATAAGGAAAAGTCATTCATTCCTGGTGATCACAACTATAAACTGCGACTATATTTAGAGTCTGTTAACAAATCAAATAAATAAGTCAGAAGAACAGCTTACCACTATTCAGCAAATCAGTGGCAAATGCTATCACCATTAACAAAATACTAAACAGGAGAGAATAAAAAGCAAGAGTGATGGTCAGTTTGTGTATATCCCAAGCTATTCAAATCCCCCGAAGAAAGAATGCCCTAATAAACTAAAATGATTTATAGCGTAGGTTTTGGACTGGTATGAAGGGTGAAGGTGACACTACAGTATAAATTCATGTTTTAAACCAAAAGAAAAAGAGGTGGATGGGATCTGAATTTAAGCCTTTAAAGCCTGATCCAAGAAAAATAGGAAGAATATTGGATTTTTTTTTGTCTGAACTCTTTCTTTGACCCCTCAACAACATATGAAGAAATAAAAACAGAAATTATTTTGATCAAATAAGTAAAAAATATCTCTTCTTTTTATTTATTTTATTTATTTATATATCTTCTACTGGCTGTAATCAGGTATATCTGAATATGTACAACAGGGGTTTGAGCAAAGCTTTTACCACTGAATGATGCAAAAAGTCTCAGATCCAAAAGACTTCAGAAACCGTATGAATCAAATATGACACATTTGGCATTATAGGGTTAAGACTGAAATAGAAAAATGAGAGAAAATACACAGGATTAGATTATTTCAAAAGATGGAGAACAGGATAAATCAGTACAGATGATGGGAACTATAAATAGAGCTAGAAAAAAAGCTTTATCAATCAACCAAAAGTCTAGTAATGTATGAGTAATGTATGAGTATGTGAGCGTTAACAAATCAAAGCAAACGCTATGACCATTAACAAAATACTAAACAAGAGAGAATAAAAAGCAAGAATGGTGGAAAGTATGTTTTTGTCCCATGCTATACAAATCCCCCGAATTAAGAAAGCCCTAATAAACTAAAATGATTTATAGCATATGTTTTTTGACTGGTATGAAGGGAGAAGGTGACACTACAGTATAAATTCATGTTTTAAACCAAAAGAAAAAGAGGTGGATGGGATCTGAATTTAAGACTGAAATAGAAAAATGAGAGAAAATACACAGGATTAGATTATTTTAAAAGCTGGAGAACAGGATAAATCAGTACAGATTATGGGAACTATGAATAGAGCTAGAAAATGCTTTATCAATCAACCAAAAGTCTAGTAATGCATCTGTTTCAGGGCTCATAAAACAGCCCTGGGGTCTAATTGTTTCGCTGTCTTTCAAAAAAGGAAATTAGAGAGCCATTTTGTTGTGCGGGGAGAGAAACACAACATCCTGGTAGGGTTGTCAAAAGTATCGATACTCAAAAAAGTATAGATACTAAAATGTTGTATCCGGATACGATACTCATTTTCACAAGTATCGATACCCCCCCCCCCCCTCGTTCGACGCTGACCTGCCGTCGCTGCCCCCCTTCTCTCAGATTTATTTATGTATTTTTTTACGTAGTTTATGGTCATTGACAAGTTGTTAGCCTTGAACTGCTAGCTTCGGCTAATGGCTAATAATAACGTGCTACCATTAATAAAGTACATATCCGACTCCGCCCACATCAAAGTCGGCCATTATAATTACATTAACAATAGGAAGATTCTAGGCAAGAAAATCCTAATTGCCTCATGGCAATTTAGAGATTCATTTAAAAATTGTGAAATTAATCTTTCAAACACTTAATTAACCTCTATACATATTATTTTGTTAAAATAGTGTATGTTAAATAGGTTTGTACAATAAGTCCAAACAAGTTTAACCAAAAAATATTTATTTCTCACAATTATGAAGGCTGTAGGGTCAGGGTTATTAATGCAGGCCACCAGTCACGATAACATCAGTAACAGGTCAGTTTGAAATGAAAGACACTAACCTGTCAAAATTCATTTAAATTTTGGGGTATTTTTTTTTTTATCCTTGTGGTATCGAAAATGGTATCGAGTATCGAGTATTTTCCTGAGTATCGGTATCGAGTTGAAAATTTTAGTATCGTGACAACCCTACATCCTGGGCTCAGTGTTGTTTCTGGACTTTGCTTTTTTCTTCTCCTCTCAGCTCCTGAGGATGTTCTTCCGGCAGCAGGACGAGCTGCGGCGCCTGAAAGAGGAGCTGACCACTAAGGACGTGCGGATACGGCAGCTGGAGCTGGAGCTCAACAACCTGAAGAACGTTAGCCCCAACAACGTCTGACCTCTTTGCATCCTGGACTGGCAGAGCCGCCCGCTTCCTTTTTGCTCCGGAATCTGACCTCTGACGAGCTTCTGAGCCCCCCCCCGCCCCGCTTTTTTGATATATCTCATTTCACCATAACTTCATCCTCGCTGCCCCGTGTAGTGTGCACAAATTAACTGTCGGGTAACTTCCTTAAGAGATGCAATTACTAGAATATAGCTGTAGTGATAAATGTAAGGAGCTGAGGCAGTTCAGGGATTTCCAGTATAACATGAGACTGATGATAAAGGGGAGGGTGAGATCCAGCCAATTTGAGCATTTTCCTTTTTTCTAAATCGATATTTCTGATCTTGCACAGTCTCAAGTGATCCCTTTTAACACGTTGAGCCCTGTTTGTCCAGCTAGGCCTGCCTCCCCCAAAACTCACCGTCCGAGTTCTCATGTCATGTCGAGGTAAAAGCTCTTCCTCAATGCCTTAGACCCTGCTGCGGACCCCGCTCTTCAGCAAGCTGCAACAACATTTCAAAATGGCGGACGTGGTTTTTATTTTTTGCACCTGGCAAAATACCGACGTGGATCCCAGTTTTCTCACAAAGCTGCTTGTCCCCGTTTCCGCTTCTCTCCCCTACAAACGATGCCTGTGAACGGACCTCAGAACAGATGCATACTGTAGCTTTTTAAAAATGCAGCCTTTTACCGAGGAGAGAAGTTTTTTTGTTTGTTTTGTTTTTTTACTGTATCCTCCACAGGTAGGAAAGCAGTAGAGGACACCTGGAGTCCCGGGTGTTGGACTTGTGTGATTACTTATATACGTAGTCTCATGCGATGCTTTGCTGGCTATTTTTAGGGCTAATTTCGAGGATAGGGTGATGTATATGTCCTTCTATTTATTTGCCACATCTTCCATTTTCAGCTAATAACTTGTATATTTGTTAATCCCATTGTTTTTTTGTATGATGTGGCTGTGCAGACGTCGGTTGCGACGCGTTGTAGATTCTGCCAAATGTTCATGTTGAAGTGGTTTAAGTTTGTGTGGAATGACACCTTTGGTGGTTTCCACACTTTGGCTCCAACAACACAACGTTAGCAAAGTTATGAAATGATACTGCTGTGCTTTCCTAGCCATACAAACTGTAACGGTAACTACCCGTTGAACATAAATATCGCCAAAACTGCTGTGAGACGTGCAGATTTTGCTTTAAAGACTCCAGGTTGTCTCCAATTAAACTAGTTTTATCGACAAAAACACAAAAAAGGTTTAAACCTAATTGATGATAATTGATTGGCACAATTAATTTCTAAATCATTGCATATTAAACTTGTCCTTTTTTAATCACTGATTCTGCTCTTTGTAGACCAAGACAAGGATCTAGGAAAAAAAGAGTTTGCAAGTAAAAAGTAAGTGAAGGATTGAAGGTCTTCCCTTAGCGGTTAACAAAAGGAAAAAGAAAAAAGAAAAATCTTTAGTTAGAAAAATAATATAAACAACCTTGAAACCTGACTGGAACAGCAATGTGTTTTCTGTCTTGCAGGAAAAATGAAAAAGCCATAGAGGAAGTAGAGAGTTGGAAAAGGTTAATTCAGACTGATGAGCTTAAAGGGAAACACAGGAAACAGCATCGGGGGTTGTGTTGTGTCTCGTGCAGGTGCACAATACCCAACTCTGTAAATGCCGTGCAAAAAGGCACTTTGCTGCTTTTAAAAAGACTGAAACTCTTTGTATGTGGTTGCCAACGGCGTTTAGCTGTGATAATCTCATCACAAACACACTGGGCCCGAGTTATTTTAAGGTAATCGAGTTGGTGTCCAGCTTAGTTTGGCTTGTCAGGATTGCATTGTAGACATTTACAGTATTAAACGTGAGCTCATTTTTGTGGGGAAAAAAAACAGCTTCAGTTGTTTTTGTTTTTTTGCAGATTGAAAATGAAGGCTGGTATCAATATGAGTTTAACCTGGAATTCTTTGTTTTTTTTAAACCTTTTTTATTTTCACCATGTGTTGCTCAAAGAACACAACGTTCAGAGAATTCATATAAAAGGGATTTATTGAAGTGAATGGGAGGAAAAGAAGAGCAAAAATTGGGCTGATGACGGTGGATTTTAACAGAGTGAGAAAAGAAAAAAGAAAAAAAAAAAAATCACTGAGGTCAGCCAATTTGGCCATTGCGTTTACTAGAGAAAACAAAGTCCGAATAACTGACTGTTTTCCAGAGTTTACATCTCGAACCGATACATTTTCTCGGCTGTGACGTCCGTTTGTCGCCGGTACTTCTCTAAACTACCGCCACTAATTCAAACGTCTCCATCTGTGTGTGCCAGAAAAGAACATGGAAAAGGCAAGTGTGAGTTCTGGTGCTGAAAATTTTCTCTCCAAGGGAAAAAAAATTATGCATACAAAGTTTTCAAATTCAAGAAATTTCACACTGCGTACTTTTAGAGAAAGTAGCATACATATTTAATATCTTATTACAATTCATAGTTTAACCTCGGTTGTCTGTTCAACGTCTGCCGTCATCAAAGAGAATACAAAAAAATAGATTTGGTCATTATTTACAAGAACACGTAATTTCCGAACTATCAAAGCTGAAGATTGGAGGAGGAGGAGGAGGAGGAGGAGGAGAGGCTTTGACAAGGGCAGACATTTTTTTTTTTTTTGCTATGATTTAAAAATATGCCCGGGTCACACTGTGCACGTTCAGACAGAAGTTTCACGCCAGGACAGCGGAGAGCATCGGCATACTGGTGACACTACAAACAAATAACTTACAATTCTTTTAAAAAATACAATGCAAAAACAATAAGTTTAAGACAAGGAGAAGACAGCCATACATGAAATCCAGTAGTTGACTTTAAAATGTAATAGACATGCACTCTTTTTTTTGTCGTTTAATTTAAGTTTGTTTTTGTGTTTTTTTTGTGAGCTTTTTTCTTTTTTTTGCTTTGGAAGGGAGGTCATAAAATACATAAAGTTGTCAGAAATTGGTCTTACACAAACGGTGAGAAAAGAAAAACATTTCTCAAAAAGGTTTATCTTTGCTATTTGATATTACAAAACCTGGTGTCCACGGGGCGATTAAAGGTGGACCATGTAGACTGGAGCACGGGGGCGTCAGATATACGGAAAATCGAACTTTTATTATTCTCCAGGTGACCTCGTCCACCTGACTGGCCGATAACGATAAGAATCAAACAAAAAAAAACAAAAAAAAAAGGAAAAACTAAACGAAAAAAACTACTGCAATATGAAACTGGGGGGAAGATACATGGGCTTTGAGGGGAAGTGACTGGGAGATACAAGTTTAAAACAGTTCACAACTTAGCTTGGGGGACGCTTAATCGTCCTCATCCTCCTCTCCTTCTTCATCGAGTTCCCTTTTTCTCTTCTGGCCTCGCTCCTCCTCTGAAGAAACAAAAACAACACAAGAAGCTCTTTTAGGAATCTGGAGAAACAAATAAATGTTTCCTGTCCAAAATCGGGTGGTTTTTCTTCGGTGGCCACAGCCCTTCTGAGCTCAGACCACATCAGTTTGTGTGTGACACAAACTCTGCCATCCCATAATCCATCAGGAGGTTGTGTGCATCACTGTTTAACACCAACGTTTTTAGACTGACAGCACCACGTTAGCATCTATGACGATTCCCTGTTGAGGTCCTAAAATGTTTCCTCATTTGTTTTTCTCTTATCACACAACTGAAATATGCAATACTGTAAAGCTAAGGTAACAAGTTTTGTTTTTAAGTCACATAAAAGTCATCTGATAGATCCATCTGGCTTGGCTTTCATTTTGAATACATTAAAAACTAGCCGGATGTGGACCTATGTAGTTATTTAGATGCTCTTTGGCGGTTAAAAAAAATAAAGTTATTGCTGTGTTCGCAGCTAACTGCACAGACTCAAACTAAACCAGTGATCCAGGTATTTTATTATCTAATTTTAGAAGTTAAAACCCATTGATGCCTCTGGAAAAGTGCCAAACAGACAAATTGTTAAACTTAAAGCATCTTAAAGCGATCAACGTGCTTTTAATTAACTCTGGAGGCTGTTTAATGACACATTACTGTGAAAGCAGTTGCTACGTTTCTCACTGAAAACCCCTCACTGACGACTGGGAACTTCCTTAATTCGTCTCCTGTGCACGTGCAGGTGCACGTATACGTTTACAGTAGCATGAAATATTTTTAAATGTTTTTTTAACTTAGCCAAAAGTAAAGAAGATTAGCATCCAAAAGCAGGAACGTTAAGTCAAGAATTTTCATTTACTAACAGCAAACAGGGGGAAAAAAAACATTTGGTTTGAAACCCAGTCACAGATCTGAGTTTCAGCCATTTTCCTCACCTTCATCTTCCTCGTCATCAACCTCTCTGTCATTCAAGTCTTCCTCCTCTTCCTCCTTCATTAAAAAGACAAAAATCTCTCAGAACAAAACGTTTCTCGGGACAGTTTCAGTGCAGAAGTCTCGTTATTTTCCCCCACCTCTCCACTCAGGTCGTCCTCCTCCTCTTCCTCGTTCTCCTCCTCATCTTCCTCCCCCTCCTCGTCCTCCTCATCCCCGGGTGGCGCGTCTTCATCGTACTCCTCCTCATCTGGGCGAATGCAGATGTCGGTCAGTCGTTAGCTAAGCGTTCCGGCGGGGGAACCTGGGTGTGCGTGCGGCTCAAAGCTCACCGTCCTCGTCCTCCTCGTCGTCGTCCAGACCTTCGGCGTACACCTCGCCGTCGGAGTCCGGGGCCTCTTTGTCGTCCTTGTCGTAGCCGTCCAGGTACGTGAGCTGCGGTAGTAGCTTGAACACGTTGTCTCTGTATTCGTTGAGGTTTGTCACCTCACAGTTGAACAGATCTAAGCTTTTCAGGGCCCCAAGTTCTTTCTGTCAAAAGAAAAAACAAAAACAGCGTTTGGTGAATAATGAAGCCGCGTTTGGATGTATTACCTTCATAATCCGTCTTCATGGGGTCTTACGAGTGGTTCTATTGTGCTGAGGTCTTTTATCTTGTTGCCGCTGAGGTTGAGATGTGTGAGGTTTGGGCACTTATCTGCCAGAACTTCCAACCCTCCTGAGATCCTGTTGTCGCTGAGTTCAAGCTGTTGAGCGATCAAACGATCAAAACGTGCAAAGAAATGTTGCGATCTTAACCTGTTAAACTTAATCTGTGAGGAAGGACAGCCCACCTTTTTGAGTTTCTTCAGCTTCGGCAAATGAGCAACTGTCGTGAGACCCACGTTGATTGTGCTTAGAAACTCCAGCTCCTCAAATTCGTCTGTTAGGCCCTCGATCTTTCCTTCATTTGAGCGACAGTTGTCTAGCACAAGCTCTTTGACCTGTAGAACAGGAAAATGAAATCATACATTGGTCAGCATTGGTTCAAAAATGAAAAACAGTTCAATAAAAAGAAAATCAAGTGTGAGATAAGGGATGAGTCGATAGATTTTTAAAAAATCTGCATTAAAATGCTGCTTTCACAGTTTTATGTAGGATCACCATTGTTCCAAGTCACATTGATAAATGTCCTCATATTTGTATAATTCTGTTACATTTAAAACATATTGAGTAGAAGTTGCACCCTTTGAAAACCCTGAAAAATTATTTCCACAAGCCTGTCTCTTGAAAAGGTTCAAGTGCATTGCAATAACATTTTAATAATGTCATAAACTGAAAGGCACAGCACCCCCAAGGGCACATTTCTGATGCAAGCCAATTACAAAATGATCCAATTTGTTGGAGTCTTAGCTACAAAGTCAGAAGCAATATTACCACTGACATCCCATTTATTTTACCAAATAAAATTACTTGGAAATGGCATAATCATCATATGAAAATTGAAGCCTCTCTGTATTAGACTTCAATACCAATACTTTAAGATGCTTACAGCATCCCTGGCAATTAACATGTCAACTTGACTTATCTTACAAAAGGAGCTTCCCCTCTACAAAGTTAAACGTGAGTGTTTACTCCCATGAGAAACTGAAATAAGTTAGGAAAATAAATTAATACTTTAATTCAACATCCTGCAGCAGCTTTATTTGGCACCTGAATTTGAACTCAGTTAAATAGACAACATGGTCGTTTCTTATGGATGGAGACAATAGAAAGTAGGTACTGTTTTCTTGTTCTTATTTTACGAGGAACAAAAGGCGAGCAGATAGTTTCTGACACTACTGATATCCAAACACTGGGATGTGGGGTCACAGGTGCGCCGTTCCGGGATGACTCAGCCAATCAGCGGCGAGCAGAACTCAACGAAAAAACGTCCACAATCAGCTCTCGGTCAAAACACGTCTCGCCGGTGCAAATATCGCGATACTTTGCTTCTCCTACCGTTACATAAATAACACATTTAGATCATGTTTCTGTAAGAAACAGACTAACAAATGTGAGGTTGCGTGCGTTCATATCGATGATCGTGGAGTTAAAGTGTAAACAGAGAGGCGTGTGGACGGTTCTGAGCGGCGCTGAAGCACATTTGTCAAAACAAGTCGACACACAGACCTACGAGTCGTGCACAGGGTCATTTGTAAGTAGGAGGGGCCGCTAAAGCCGATTAGATAGCTGCCAGGCAAACGTTTCATTGTTGCTTGTGCTAAACAGTTGCTGATCGGACTGATGGCAAGTGTATACGCCTAATAAGAAGAAGGTATGATGAATCGTTCGTCGTTTGTGTCGAATGAACGGGCTTTTTGGTGTGTTTCGAATTGCCTTTGTTTGTCGGTAAAATGGCGGCTTGTCCTAGTTCTTGAAAACTAGAGCGACCATTTGTTGTCATTACGACTGAGGTCCTCAGCCCTTCGACGGCGGAAACGGAGACGACGAAACGACTGAACGAGGCTCATGAGCCACGGGGCGTGTTTTTATACATTTTCCGTGTGTTTTTGGGCCCCGGCTCGATGGCGGTTTACGGTCCGGACTAACGTCGCTTTTTTCGGCCATCTGTGGGCACCGCGGGTCCGGCTCCAGGCTGCCGTACTCCGGGCTCATTTATATCAAATGCTCGACGTTTGAAAGCAAAAACAATCCAACCAAACGAGGCTGGACGAGTCTCTATAGGTTCAGTGTGCAATTGTAAGACGATAAATCGAAGGTTTGATCTTTATGCATCACTGATAATTCCTTGACTTTGAGTACCCTCATCCTTAAGCCGCCAAGTGCTCGGTGGAAAATACTTAGTTGATCTTATTTCCCACCCAATTGGCACAAATAGCATATTTGAAAACGATGCAATGATAATAACACGAGTTGTTCGATAGAAAAAAGGCTTCGTTCGTAGATCAAAAGTTACAAATATGGCTCCTCGTACCCGCTTGCCTTGTTTATACCGCTGGCATTAAAAAAAAAAAAAAAAAAAAAAAACCTGTGCTGCATTCTCAAACTGCACAGCAAAAGGTTGAATCCGCGGCAAAGTTCACGCGACGGACCCACGGCACCTGCCCCCCGCGCGAGGCAACAATGTGACCCGACGGCTCCATCATCTTTTAACTTGGAGGAAACTTTGTATCCCCACGCCAAGGCATCACACGGAATATTCTCCATTAGCAGAGAGTGAAACATCACCCGCGAGGTTTGAGGCCAACTTACGTCTGACGGAGTGCGGTTCCGCAACTCCAGGTGAATTCTTTTCTTCATGTCCATCCTGGATCGGCGCGCGCCCCGCGATACGATACACACTTTTAATAATTACTGCAAATGCAACTAACCACCTCCAGAGCAAGACTGCTGTTGTTCATTCAAACTTGATCCCCTCGGTGGGCGGGAGCACGTTTCGGGATTGTCGTCACCATCGACCAATGGGGAGAGCCGAATAAAGAGGGAACGGATTTACAGACCCGCCGACCAATCAGGGCCGCCCTCTCAAACTGGGTGGGGTTTTGTTGTGGAGGTTTGGTTGTTTTGTTAACTTAAGTTTACATGGCAATATTAAGACTGTCGTTTTTTTTTTAAATGGAAACCATGCATGAGTGTTTAATTCTTGCTATTAAACTCGAAACTACATTGAAGTGTTGTGTCAAAGTGGTCATTTTATTTGGTGTATTTGTTGATTTGTGTTTGCACATCGGAAACCAAGAGGAGCTCAGTATATTAAGCACTTAAGCTCACAAAACAAGCAAAGTTCACACTGGATCCAACATGTGGCACATATTTGCAAAAACAAAACAAAGTAAAATACTAAATAGTGTAATACACAAACTTGTTGCTCTAAACTGTGGAAGGTCACAGGTATTTATCTTAAAAAGATCATCATTTTCATAGAAAAATCACTCTACATTATAGAAGATTTCTAACTCCCTCATATACTTCCTCTGTGGTTTTATTTTTTAAACTCTTTTAATTCAGTGGTGCAATACATAATTTCTTTCAATAAAACAACTTTCCCAAAATTAATTTAGTCTGTTTTGTTTAATTAGCTACACTTTGCAAAGGAATGCATTTTGAGATGATCTCCTCAGAAAGACAAACATCTAACCGTACACCACATATGGGATCTTTTGTTTAGATCTAACTTGTTTTAGTAAATAAGGAAACAAATATAGGAATAATAAAACAAGTCTTTAACGTCACAATTATAACGAGTTTATATGGTGAAACACTTTAGTAGAAGTGACAATGCAGTGGACTAAAACTGTAATGATGAGTAACTGTATTAAAATCTGTATCCACATTTGATGCCACACAAACAAAGAGACCTTGAGATCTGGCTTTGGCAGCTTTTGGTACAAAAACTAAACAATTACTTCCTTTCGTGCTTCCATGAAAAGAACAATTCAGTGCTGTTGCTACACACGGCCCCTCCACCAGGGGGAGCCAGAGTGTTTTCTCTCAATAATTAACAAAAGGAATTTTAAGGAGGAGATCCTGTTATTAGTGAAATGAAGCTGAAAACACTAAGTGAAATAAACTTTAACGAGACCAAAAATGATAGTGAAGGTGGCGTGCTGCTCTGGCAAATATGAAACACATGGTTATCTGGACGGATGACTCCCTATTTGCATGTATCTTGTGTATGATACAGCAGTAACGTGCATGTGCATGATAACGAAAAGTGAAAGTAACTGCATTACTGCTATATCACAGATGAACAGTAATCTATTACCACTTGTTTTAACAAGCACACATGCACCCTGGATAACGACATTAATCCTAACTACAGCGCAAAGCAGCTACTTTCATTATTAGTAATCTATTAGTAATTTGGCAGGTATGCATAAGAGTAACAAAGTCTCTCATTTCTGGTCTCAAAGACCTTCAAATTTGCTTAAAACTGACTGTGATGTCTTATTTTTTAACATTTTAAAAAAATGTTATGTTAAAAAAGAGAGTGCAACACATCTACATGTTTTTTTCTAATTTAATATGAAAAGATAATAAAATAAAATGAACAAATTAGGGATATGATAATGTAGAGTTGTACTGTAGGAGTTCCTCAAAGTGACAACAAATAAACAGTGATATGCCCAGTTCAAACAAAGGAGGACCTCAGGCTTTCAATCAACATAAAAAGACATGAAATGACCAGAAATTATACCAGAAAAAAGCTTTGACTTGTCTGTACCCACACTCTCGTTTGACTAAAAGTCTGAAAATGGAAATAGTAAATAAATGCTTCACTTGGTTTCAAGATTCAAAAAGCTTTATTTATCCTGAGGACTGAAGTCGTTACAGCTCACACTGCTTTTTATGAACATCTTTTGTATAATTTTCTTACTTTATGCATCCATTGTCTTTTACTTTTCCAAAGTCGGGACCTTTACACTAATGTACTGTAATTATTCAATGATAATGATGCAGAACAAAGACACAAACACTTGCCTACATAAGCTAATTCACCTGAACGCTCTCACGACAGCGGTGGCTTTAAAAACTCAGAGATCGTGGGAAACTTTTCATAGTTTTGTAAATGCTTTCAGAGGTTTCCATTCGCCCTGCTTCAGTGTTTTCTTGTCCTCCACATATGCAGTGGCTGGTTTTTCTTTAGTTTTTTTATGCTTCTTTTCTCCCGTCACTCCTGCTTCTGACAATTATCCTCCCTTTTTTTAATCTTTTTTTAATCTTTATTCTTTATTTTTTATTGCTTTTTATAGCATATTCATGAAAGGAATTTTTAAAATGAAGTAAAATATTTTTTTTAAGATTTCTTTGAGTGAAAGAATGAAATTATTCTACCAGCAGAGGGCAGCCTTTTCCTCCAGAATCTGTCTGAGAAATCCAGTGTAAAACTCTCCAGTCTTCGGAGGCTCCTGTCCAGTGTTTTCTGTGTTTTCCTGCTTTAGCACATTTGCCTCACATTAATGAGTCTTTTTCAGAAACTCTATGAGAGATGTCGCTGATTTTAATCAAATGTGTTTCAAGCGGGAGCGTCTCAGCTCTGCAGAGCAGGACCCCTGAGGGCTGAGAGGTGGGATCTGACTGACACAAATTGGGGAAAAGGATCGATTAATCTATAAACAACAAGATGCGTTGTGACCCGGTTGTGACAATTTCCAGCTCTGTTAAACAGAAAGTGACTCAGTCTGTATTTAGTGTTTTATACCAAGAAGAAAGAAAAGGTTGAACGATATTTTTAGAGACACTTTTTTTATTTTACAACAAAAAAGACGCCAAGTTATGGTCGGATTATAAAGAATTATGTGTTGTACATACGTACATAAGCAGAAACCCCTGTTCTGTCCTCTTTTAGTGTCATTAAAAGTATGAGAACATCCATGTTTACTGATTGGTTCCATTGTGTTTTTGACCATCAACAATACAACTGTGACTGATTAATGCGTTCATTTTTTTGTAACTTTTTTTGTAAATAGCAACAATATGGATTGTGCATTATAGCAGCAGCCCAGGTAAACATTGGCCACTTTTTGCAAGGATTTACTTTTAAAAGTTAGCTGCAACAAACACAATAACTTGGAAAATTATTGATATAATAATAACTCAATATAAGGCTCTTCCCATTCTACATATTTCTAAAAACATTCAAATGTGGAGTGTTGACACTGTGAAAAACACAAAAGTATCCATCTGGATACTTTCCCAGTAGGAGATTCTTAATTGCTGGATGTAAAATTAAATAAGAAATTAAACTAAACCAAATCTGAAATGATTTTGCTGATTTGGAGTGCTCAGAGTTTGATATGATGGATTTCAGGTTTCACATTTGTTTCTAGATGACGCGCCAGATACGGGAAATAAATTAAGTTTATTGTTGCCTGTTGAGTAAAGTTGAACATTAAGGTGAACATAGTTTATTTAGCTGAAATTAACAGATAAATAAAGATCCTCAGTGGAATCATGAAATAAATAGATAATGATATTCTTACGTAAATGTGTGTTTATGACTTTAAGAGTGAACGTGGGCTCGCATGTATCTGATGAGCTTCTGGAGCTGTAACCTGGGGGAATATTGATGAGTGCATTGAATTTCACTTTATCAGACTCCGCAGAGGCCCAGAGGTCTTAAACGGTCAAAAACATCCCGAAGAGACATGGAAGTGTCTGCAATAACTGTCAATCTGTCAGTGGTGTTTATTTGTTTAAAATTTGTCTCTGAAAATGAACGATGTCATATTTCCAGATCAAATTAAAGCCTTGTAGTGAATGCCATAGACATAAACTGTTCGGGGTTTTAAAGTCAGCGGTAAAGCCTGTGTTGTACAACACAATCTGCTGGAATCTGATCTGACATGATCCCTTTAGTTTAACTCTGACTTTGTTCTGAATTAGGAGCCCCCAAGGAGACGAGTTCAAGATAGTCTTTGTTCCTCGTAATATCAAAGTATGCTTCTTTTCCATTTCTGTTATTTTCTCAGTATTTTGTGTCAGTTTGTCCATCAGTCATTTAGTTGTTTTTCCTCCTAAAGTTAGATTCAGTCAGCCTGAAGAAATTGAAACATTGTCATTGGTTTTTACACATTTTAAGACCCTTCAGACCCCCGTGGACCTCACAAAATGGACCTCAACACCAATTAGAGAGTGCATTTCCCATCTTAGATCTAAGGACAACAGTGGAAATTAAACGGTAAAACCTGTAATGTATCCACCATCACAAGTCAGTTACTGAATACTTTCAGAGATACGTGTCTGTGACTGTGTTCATCAAACACAAGATGGCGACATTTACCAAGAAGACGGATAATTTGAAAAAGAAAAAAACGAGCAACACTGACAAAGAACTCCATTTGAGTCATTTGTTACCAGAAAAATAGGAAAAATTAAGCAAAATTGTTTAAAGTACAGCGATAACAGGGGAGTAAAAGTCCTCCTTCTCAACTATTCTAAGCTAATAGATGGTGAGGACGAAACATTTATCAGATTTTCTATTTAATTTTGAATATAGTTGCAGCAATTTAGCCAGAACTGATTTAGTCTTTTGGAAACATGAAGTTATTTCCTAGTTGCTGTACTGTGGAAGCATCTTTTGTGGATTAACTCTGGACACATGGGGGCAGAACTGGTCTTAGTTGATCACTGTGTTGGCATCATGTTAAGAGAAAAACTCATTTTCTATAACTAAATGTTCTGAGAGCAAAATTATCTCAATTATGATATTTCTAAAATAAAATATATTTTTTAAGTTCATCACTTTAGTATGCTTTAATGGTTAACCTCCAGCTTGCTAAATACCAATTGGCATAAACAGTCTTTGTTTAAAAAGTCTTCTGCATTACAAACTAAAATATTTTTTTAACTCATATTTGCAATAAATTTGCCAAATTGTGTTAAATGTCTGTTAGACAGAGTAGATTGAATCCACTGGTCTGATAAATCCCACCCATAACTGTGCCTTCTAACTGAGCTTGCCTCTTACTTAAATGGGAAAAACCTAATGCCCAAATCCCAGGAACGAGATAAACCGCAGAGAGCCGTAAGCCTCTCAGAGTCAGACACCCTGTAAATGATGTTTTTGAACCGCTCGACTTTGAAAGCCGCAGATCCGTGGAAGCTCATGAGCACCATTACAGTCAACCGGCTGTAAAACCAGCCTTTAACCAGCCGGTGTGGAGCTGAAATACCCACCTCTGCAGAATCGGATGCCTTTTAAAGCCCAAATGTTGAATTAAACCAGTTCCTAGACATTTTAAAAACATCGTTGTTTACGTGACATTTATTTTAGTTTCTTTATCAGTCAACGGGCTCCAATGACTGTCTCTGTCTGAAATTCTACACTAAGCATAAGTGCTTTGGTCCAACCAGCTGTGGAGAGAACAACCAGGCAAAGATATGTTTTGTGGTTGCTAATGTCGGTAAAACACCAAACTGTCACGTCTGGGGGAATGTCTGGTGTGTTGTCATGTGTTGGTTACCTATTGTGTACACCTGGGGTTCCCCTCCCTCATGTGTTTAAATAGTCCTCGTTTCCCATGTCCTGGGCCAGTGTGTTTGTGAGTTTTTCGTTCACCCCTCGCCACGTCAGGTTTGATTTTTGTCACAGCCATGCCATAGCCTAGTTTCCTTCATTGCCATAGCCATGTTTTTGTCACAGCCTTGCCACAGTTTTGTTAATCTTGATTTGATACTTTGCCATAGTCTTGTTTACCTTATTTGATACTTTGTGTTCACAGTCATGTTAATCTTGCTTTGTTACTTTGTCCATAGTTTTCTCACAACCTTGTTTTGAACTTTGTCAGCATCCACTCCGTTTGAGTGTGTTTTTGTTCAAACAAAACCCTGGAACCACCAATCTCCGCGACTGAGTCCTCCTTAAGACCCACCTATGTGACACAAACTAATGTAGTTGTATCAGGCTTATGAAACAAATTCACAGTTTAATAATAGTAAGCACTGTAATGTTTGATATTCAAATGAGACATATACTCCAACAATTCTGTTACATGTTATCTTAGACCAGATAAGATTAGATAAACTTAACTGTCCTTACACGTGTACAAGCAAAGAGCAATGAAATGCATTTTTGTTGCATGTTTAGCTTAATTTAACATCACATAAGCTATCGTGGAAGATTTAATGCCTAATGTTAGAGTAAAACATGACAAATGAATGAATGGACAGTATATTTGGAGAGTGTTGCCCTGACATTTAGATTTTTGTTATTGGAGGAGTGTGGTGTTGAAATATGGACAGGTGGTGGTCTAAGGCTGGTGAACTGCTCAGTGAGTCGATAGTGTCGTGTCTGATGGGTTTCCTGTGTGAAATAGGTCCAATATGTTTTCACAGACTATGAGGTGGAATTATCCATCATTATCTGTGTTCAAACTCTCTTCCCTCCTGTCCCCCAAAGGGCTGGATCATGAGAAACAGATGAAAGGAAAAGCTCTTAATTTGGCATCTTGTTTTTTTTTTATCCCGAGGATTAATTTGGGTGATGAATTGGATGCGTATTACTTTTGTTGCCCAGGAAGCTAACAAGCCTTGAGTCAAATGACCTGAAAAGTATCCAGGTAGATGGCACAGTTAGAACTTTCTGTATCATCCTCAGCACAGGAAACACTGCAGCATCATTTATGAAAGTCTCACAACCCCGCACAGTCAAGACTTTCAAAGCGGAGAGCAAACTCTGACGTCTTGGTAATGATATAATATCTATTATTCTGTCTTATCCCCATTGCGTTATAGATTTAAAATTGTCTCTGGATGACTATGTGATGATAATATTTTAGCAAAAGTGCTAAATGGACAACATGGGAAACATTTATTGTTGTTTAATCTTGACTCAGCACCTTTTTCTTGTTTATTTGAGAATTTGTGGTACCACCTTTCCCTAACCTCATCACATTTTACAAAAAGACCATAGGTTAAATAAGTTACTATGTGGTAATAGTAAATGTGATATTCAACAGATTCTCACTCCATGAAATCATTTTTCATATACATAAATCTCAGAGAAAATAAACGTATTCTACATTCGAGTTGGATTTTGATACGTTATTTGTTGCGATGACGCTCTTTCTGGTCCTTCTCCAGAAAGGGCCAACATGAATCAAATTTTACAGACAATCCAGATACCTTAAAATAAACAGGCCACCAGTTCGTCACACAGATGAACGAAACAGCTCACGCCAACTGGAAACCAGACCTGATTACAGTCTTTATATTTTTAAGTCATATTTTCTTCCCGTCTATTAACCCTTTAAAGCCTGATCCAAGAATAAAACAAAACAGAAAATTCCTTTTTTTTGTTTGAATTTCTTATTTGGCCTTTTAACAAAATATGTAAAAAGAAAAAACAAAAACAATTTTTCAATATTAATAATTTATTACTATGCGATAAGTCAAGATTATTTTTTGTGTAATCTTCTGCCCCCTGTTATCAGGTGTATCTAATTTTGTACAATAGGATTTTGAGCAAAGTTTTTACCATTAAATTAAGAAAAAGGTGTCAGATGCAAAACATTTAAGAAACTGTGTGTATCAAATATGACACATTTGCCATTATAGGATTAATCTGCTTTGTATACGTACCTAACCTAAAGGCCTTAGAGGCACACTGGGGAATCCACCATGTGAGACATGCAAACATGCCTTAACATGTTGCCATGCCAAAGGGGCCATAAAAACATCAGGGAAAGTTCACAAACATGTCAAGTGACCATAAAGTGAAGCTTTGAGTTGTGACCCGCAGTGTTTCGGCCAACAGGTGCCTGAGGGCTGATTCAGACCCGGGAATACACGTGGCAAAACTCAATTTAAGTCCGAGCCAGTCAGGAGAACATCGCTTCACCATTTACAAACTCATCTTTTTGCTTTAACTAAATACCTTTTCACACATAACCAAAGCCTAGTACTTTTGAATACTTACTCAAAACCATCTAATCTGAACTAACTCACATTATCCAATTCCTCCAACCTCAAAATGCAGTTTCCCGTCTAATAAATGTGACAAAACAAGGAAAATTGGTCTTATTTTTGAACAAATCTTTACGTACTATGACGCTCACATAATGGATTTTGTCTGTGCATTAGCCAAAGGAAAGAAAAGGATACGAAAAACTAAATGTATGTCTCGTTGGCGAGTGAAGACTCCGAACACTTTCAGAGTGCCCACTCAGAAATCCAGACGTGTATATATGTGTTCTCATGCTATTAGCACTGCTTGTAATGTGCCATCCTCTGTGTTAGAAAATCACTCATGCTTCCCTTCAGGCCGTCCAGAATCTCATTACTCCGTATGCATCTCGTGTGTCTGGTCATTCAGAGTTTAGTTTTATACGCATTGATTTGCTTTGTAACTCAGTAATCTAACAACGTAGTCATTCCCCAATTTTAAATTTATTTTTTTTACTTTTAAATTTGAATGAATCCATCACGTTAATGGGTTTGATGAGTGGACATCTGGCAAAAAAAAAACTAAATATTTACATTTTTATTTCAATTTTAACATATTTTATTCTATTTTATTTTCATTCTATTTTATTGCATTGTGTTTATGTATTTTAGCTTTTTAGCTTTTATCTTATTTCCTGCAAATGTGATATCTGTACAGGACTTTGGTCAACCCCGGTTGGTTTAAATGTGCTTTATAGATAAAGTTTGAGTTGAGTTGAGAATATTCAGCATTTGTTAAACGGGTGTTCACTGCTGAACTGGTCAGTGTTTGCAGGTCGTTCATCTGAGTGTGTTCTGGTGTCACCGATGTGTCCTGATTTAATGCCCTGACCGCGTGTTTGTGGTATGTGGCTTGTTGAAACCACCTCTGACCTCATAGAGAGCACTTCAGGTTGTATCCGTGTCGTTAGAGAATCATCTCCTTGTACCTTCCTGCAAAATGAAGATGTTCTGGAAATGAGGGAACAATGGGAACTCGAACAAAATGGGCACTCAAGACCCGAGAGCGTCAGCGGGCATTCATTATTCATGCTAATTGATCCTGGCAGTTAGGAGACAGTACCTTGCAATGCAACACCCGTCCAGGACAGGAGGATAACAAACACACAACTCTCCTCCAAGCGTGAATACTGAGCAGGCTTCTTCTTTCTTTATTTGGTGACTCTTCTCACACTGACCTGGAAATGTGTGAAAGCGTGTGACTGAGGTGTAAGTGGGAATAAATTGCCGCTGCCAACACATGTAAATGTTTGTGTTGAAGTGAAAAAAAAAGCCTAGGTTGTGTGTTGTAACTAATAATTCAAGAAAAAGCGGTCAAACTAAACCGTGTTTTGCCGTTTTTTTTTTTTTTTACAGCCTCCTGTCATCCAGCCACATTTTGAAAAGGAAGGCTCGGATACACATGCTCATTTGTCGGAAGGCAAACCAGAAAAAAAAGAAGGTCACATGCATCTTGATGATGGCGATGCACTCAAACGCCGTGCTACAATTAAAATTTAATGAGGCCTCTCCATTCTGCGCAGCCAGAGGAGTCAGATGTTGTCGTGCACATTCGCTGCTTTTCGGCTGCTTCCTCTCATGTTCAGAACTTCCCAACGAGCCTTTTTTCCCCCCACTGGTTTGCATTTTAAAAACAAACCACATGAAATATAACGCTAAATCTTTAAAAAGGAATCCGTGCTCAGATAGGTCTTTGGAGATGGGGCTTGTTTTTTAATCCGCTTTGGATGAGAATTCTTCAGACTGCAGATGGGAGATCTGGTTCACATGGCAGGGGAATACTTCAGACCTACTTTCCTATAGCTGAAAAATATGAGAACATAATCAGTGCTAATCAGCGGAGCAGCACCTTCGAACAATGTGCTCTTTCATTTTTTACCACGTCGCATCCAGAGCTGATGTTTTTTCACAGAATCACAAGATTTTTCCACTCTGCAGTAGTCTCACAAATATGCACGTACACTCCAAAACTCCTGGATTCTTCCTTTACCCTGCTCATGTTTTAGATATGAGGATGTTGCATAATCGCATTTCTCTGTCGTGTGCTGCTCTGCTGCCTTGTCCTGTTGATTGCGAGGTTTGCCGCGGCGCTATAGTGGAATCAGACTCAATCAGACTGAGAGGTTATTGGTTAGATTTACACCAGTAGTCATCGCCCCCACAATATGAATTATTCTGAATTTTAAGACTATCAACCACCACCGTAAGTGTTGAAAAGTATAACCCCAACCGGTATTGCTATTAGTGTCAAAGTAAAGAATATTTGTGTTGACATGGAGTAAATCTGGATTTGTTTATGTTTCTATGCCAGTTTTAAAGCTATGCTTTTGATCGGGGTTTGATTGGGCCAGAGTCTGGCGTCCTCCTGCTGCCACACCTGTTCCCCATCAGGACGCGTCCCGACTCTTTAAGGAGCAGCAGGAGCCCCGGTCTGTGCCCGACCGTTAGAGCACTTTGTGGTAATCAGGCTGAGCATCGCGGTCCTTGATCTAGTGATTTCCTGGTGTTTGTGCTTACCGATTCTCTCTGCCTTCCAGGGCTGTTGGTCTGGATCTAATGGTTTTGTTCCTGACTGGACCTACAGTACTTGCTTTCCATGCCAGGATCCTTCTCTGTGGTCCCTTGGAGAAAATACACCCTTTACAAACTCAGAACTCACACTTCATAGCTTGCGAATATTCGCTTCCAAACAGACCACTATTCACACTCATTTATTTAATTCCCAACTCAAACATTTGTGTTTTTGGACAGTCAGAAAACCCCTATATCCTCCTGAGACCGGCCCATTCATTTATGTCCATTATAGTGGACATTTTGTCCACTGTACCCCCCCTGCAGTTACCCTATCAAGCCCTACAGTATAGTGTTCTGTAGAGGACATCCTGGGCTTTCCAGTGATGTGCCATGTGATAGGTTTGCATGCTGGGAACTTTACTTTTTTCCTAAGAGTTCTTAGGTAGATATCCATTTCAAGACATCTTCTTGTTTATTATTTAATTATCTAAAGCCTGTTCTATTTTCCCATTCAAATCGTCCTGTTGTCCTCCACAGTGGACATGCTATGAAATTAAAATTAAAAATATTTTAAAAAAAATTGAAATTGTAATGTTCTTTTTTAGGTCCAAATACATGGAAAATCACAACAAAAAAGACATTTGAAGACACTTTTTTTCTTTGGTATATAAAAGGCCTCCAAAGAAAATAAGAAAATAAATAAAAAATCCAAATAAATGTGTTAGACAGCCATTGATTGTTTTTATTTGATTAATGTAAAAAGCTTTAACTTGAAATATATATAGGAATACACAACTACAAAGCCTGAGAAAGACGAGAACCCGGGGCAAGGACCTGAACCATGAGCAAATAAACAAGAAAAAGGTGCTGAGTCAGGATTAACCTGAGGGAGTGATGGAAAAATGGGGCTCAGATTCAGAAGAGGAGGGATTGGTGAGTGATTGCAAGTGAGGATAATTGAGCCAATGAGCAGAACAGTGATGAACAAAGGAAACTATGATCACATGTTTCTTCAAGTACTAAAATCAGGCCAGCAGTACAGTTAAATTGCTACATTTACATGAACATTTCTACATAAATGTATATTGTTCATGTGAATAATGTGGCATGTTGAACACAAAAACAGACAAGGTGCACTAAAATCTAACTGAATAAGCATATATGGAAAAATAATAATAATTAATGTGATAAATGTACACGTAAAACACATTTATATCTGACACCAGATTGCATTTGGACCCCAGTATTGTGTATAAATCTTCATTTTATCGCAGCAGCATCATCAGTGACATGACTTACGTTTCTTAAAGCGACGCCTGGATTCTTTCAGACAGCTTCACCATGTCCTTGGTCTGCACACGACAAATATTCAGTTTTAGTTTGGCCATGAATCCCCACAAGGAAAGAAATTAGAAACCAGGGAGATAAAGCCACTCACAGTTTTCCTGCTATCAAGAACTTTTGTCATTTGCATGACTTCTCCCTGTGCTAATGTTTTTAAAGTCTTCCACTCATTTACATAATTTCTATTATCCCTAAAAAAAAAAAAAGTAGTTCCAGCTTCATAAAGCTGCTCCACTTTTTGAGTTGGTTCTACTCCCAGCTTTTTTGAAAAAGACTCTCTAAGCTGGCATCATACCAGAAAAAGAGAACATGAATTCACAAAAATAAACAACTCTGACACACAACATTGAAAAGTTTAGTGTTCTGAGAATATGTGGTTTTATATCAGTTTGAAATGGCGACATATTACCATATTCCTATTTATATAAGGCAGTTCTTTGTGGGCCTCAATCCTTTTTGGAGAAAAAAATCAAGACTTGAGCCCTCACGATTATGATGGCTAGGGACAACAGTCATAAAATTCTGGTTAATTTTTCTCTGTTTGTATCTGTTAGATGGCAGAAAGTGATTTGATGACAAACAGAATCTGTTCTGTCAGAGTTCTTGTTTCTCAACCTTTTACCAGAAGGAGCTTAAAATACAAACAAAGAACAGATATAACTTTGAGACATTTCTCTCGACCTAGAGATTTGCTGCATAAGAAGCAAAATCATAAATATGATAAATCTACCATTAGTTTCATCTTTCTTTTATTAGAGACTGTCGGGATTGAACTAGTCAATCCAAAGTATGATGCATGTGGTGGGAAACTGATTGAATTATCTAAATTTCATTATGTAATACAAATAACAACATTAGTTTATGTTGTTTAGTTTGATCAAAGTAAAATTTTATCAGCGTTTGGGAACACTTATGGGTAGAAAAAGGGTCAGAGTTTACAGTTATAGAATAAAAACATGTTAAATTGAGATTTTAAAACAATAAAATCTTAATTTATCAGGAGGTGTAAAACCTACATTTACATTATATGTACTGTATATGGAACACTAATTTATCCAAAGAAAGCAGCTTTTCAGTCCTCTGAGCTACAGCCAAATCCCTCTAAATATATCTATGTCTAAGTGTCCAAGTCTATGTCTAAGTCCATGGCATTATTTAACAGCATGGATGACAGTGGATATATTTAGTATCGTGTATGTAGCAACATCATTTACGAATCCATTTCAGTACAGTGGTGTTAAATCTTATATGTTTTCATGATATGGATAGAATGTCTTGAAAGGTTCAGTCGTTTTCCTGTTGGTTTTAATAGTGTGTGTGCATAACTGTGTGTGTGTGTGTGTCATACTCATTAAAAAAGAAGCAGTTCTGTTTCTCTCTGGCCACAAAAGGGATGAGCTTCTCAAACAGAGACGGCTTTAATGCCCGCTCCCTCATTTACTTTAGCTTGTGATACAACAAGAACGGTACACGCAGCTGAATCCCCTCATAGCTTTTTAAACTAAAAACTGGACTGCCTAAAATCACACAAAGCCGAAGATATTTTAACCAGCTCTCAGACAGAACATTAAACATTAGCTGTGGGAAAAAATATACCTAAAAACCAAGAAAATCGGGCTGAGCAGGATGGCTGTACAGAGTACCTGTCACACACAAAAAAAGCAGAAAACTGGATGTGTGAGTAATATACCGAAGGTTACCAGGTTGTTGGATCCCAGAGAAACAAGGAAGCTGGAGGGGAGATGACGGTGGATGGACAGGGGCTGACAACAGAGAGCAAATGACAAGTCTCCAGGAAACAAAGTTCACCAGCAAAACCCAAAAACCCTGACAGCACTGTGTGTGTACACATTTTTAATAAAGACCGGCTGTCAGCTGGCTCACCTCTGCTGTTCGTGGGGGGGGGGGGGGGGGGGGGGCGGTCTGTGACCACGGAGGGGCCGGAGACTCAAATTAGGCTTAAATTATTCCCTCTCTGCACACCGGCCACCGTTACCCAACCATCACTGGTTCCGCTCGAGGTTTCTGCCTGTTAAAAGGAAGTTTTTCCTTGCCTGTGTCGCCTAGTGCTTGCTCATGGTGGGAATTGTTGGGTTTCTGTAGTTAACTTCAGAGTAGGGTCTAACCTGCTCTGTTTGGAAAGCGCTGTGAGACAACTGTTGTTGTGATGTGGCGCTATATAAATAAAATTTAATTGAATAATGGGGATCCTAATAAAACTAAACTAAACTTAAAAGGAAGTTTTTCCTTGCCTGTGTCGCCTAGTGCTTGCTCATGGTGGGAATTGTTGGGTTTCTGTAATTAACTTCAGAGTCCGGTCTGACCTGCTCTGTTTGGAAAGCGCTGTGAGACAACTGTTGTTGTGATGTGGCGCTATATGAATAAAATTGAATTGAATTGAAATTGAATCACTCCAGGGTTCTTAATGGACCTGTAGCAGCCGTGTGCCACCTCTGTTTCTGGGACTATACAATATTTAAATCCAGTCCTGGAGTGAGATGACACAGGGGGGGGGGGCTTTACTACACCTTACCAGCTGTTTGCAACCAAGATGTGGACGCTGACTTTTGATTAGCTCTTTAAACCGACAACGACAGGGTTGCTGTGGGTGAAACTGTGGAAGATAAAAACGCGCTCGGGGCTCACATTTGTCAGAAGGCGCTTTAGTTCTGTGATGGATTGCGGGTAAAAAAAAGCTGAGCTTTGGTTTGGCTGTCAGGAGGCACTGCCAGCTTCAGCACTTCTTTAAAGCTCTTAAAAAATGAGCCGCTTTATGGTAATCGCCACAAAAAGTTGCGAGGTGATAAATAAAGAAAGGGAAAAATGTTTGGACCGGAGCTGGTAATTACTCTGCACTTACAGTAGCTGCATGTTGTTCCAGCTGAGTCTCATTATTGCCGTAAACCTTGACTCTGACTTTGTCAAATGAGACGTGGCTGTAAAACTCTGTTGTATTTTACCGAAATGTAATTATAACTGATTTCAAATTCAAGTTACGGCCGTAGTTTCCTCTAATCACCGAGTATCCCAAAAAGCAGGTGCTCAGCCAGCGATTGTGTTTGCGTTCGTTTAAAGAAAGCATAGCGTGAGTGGGAGTGAATTTGCATAGGAGAATATAAAATTAGGATTGCTCCTTTGATGCTGTGGTTTAAAAAGCCTCTTCCATCACTCACTAGCCCTTTTTTCTTTCACTTTGCTCCAATTAAACAGCAATTTCTGCAGGAGAGAAAGATGGCCCGGAGATATTCATAAAAATAAAACCCGCTCCTGTCCTCCCCTGGTGTTTCTCTGCGACGCTTTACTTAAAGTAAATGAAATAACACTGAAAGTCACAGTGCATGAATCTTTTATGACCCTGGGACAGCACATAAAGAAGGAGACAAAAGGAAGCACTGCCCGTGGAGCGCTGTGTCTGGATGGTGAGATCAATCAAAAGTCAGTCAGACAGACTCACCTCTGTATGGAATCTTAATCGACTGTGACTCAGTGAATTTGAGGGAGAGCATCGCACGGTGGAGCGTCGCTGCTTCATGCTAGCAGAAATTACATTTCTAAAATAAAAGCCGTGCCCTATTCACTGTGAATGCCCCTCCACACGGATAGCTGAATTATTGGATTCAAAAGGTGAAAGGTCACGCTGTAAAAAGTAGATATTTAAGCCATAACTGTGACTGTAAACTATCAGAATGTGACTATAGGCCTTTTCACACATATTTGAACCCCATCTGATTTTCTACCTTGTTGATAACGTTAAGATATGATTATCCAAAAGAACAGGGAAGTGTTATTTACAGGCAGAAAAGCACAGATCGCATATTTCTACGGTCACCTGCACTTTGATTTAACAAAAACGTATCATTATAGAGAAAAATGTGTGGGCATTTGATGTTCAAATTAAAAATCTAAAGGAAAGATTGAATGGACAGTGTTCCCATTTTCATGAGAGAACGGACTGAGGGGAGAAAATGGGAATTCACTCAGTCAGTGCAGTTTCCTCTTATAGTCTGTTGGTTATATCGATTGTAAAATCTGCACCTCGCTCTTGGCTGACGTTAATTTCATAATGATGCTTACTCAGTGAAGTCAGGCACAGAAGATTCCTGCTCCAAAATATGGCAGAGTGGTCCCATTTCACAGGATATAACAGAAAGGATGGTACTTAATGCTCTGGGTTCTACCGCACAGACACAGTATCAAAACTTCCAAAGGATTCCTGCTCATCTTTTTACCGGGAAAACAGGAATCCTGGTGTTACTTTGACAGGAATCCCGATGTTTCTGTGACTGAGAAGCAATTATTCGGGGGCTGATTTTCACCGTGTGACTCTGAGTGTATGTTGATTTGCTCTCTGTCAGACTTTTCCAGCAGTAATTAAATCCCTAAATGTATTCTTTTAAGAAAAATAAATGAAAATGTCACTGTACATAAATCTGTGTCTGCGAATCGCTTCTTTGATGCTTTCCAAACCCGACTCCAACACCACGTCCCATGGCGCCGCGCTTTGAAATTAGCATCTGATCGCTTCCTTCTGCTCCCCTTCTCCTTCTGTTAGCAACACATCTGTGCTGTTGTCAAGGACCACGAATGTAAATCAGCAATCCAACTAACAAATTGTTGCCATTCAGAATGGTCTCTGTGGATCTTGCGTATTTCACAAGCCTGCCGAACCTCCTTAATTAGAGAAAATTGTATTACACTAATCCTAGCTTATTCCTTTGCTAAGTAAGAAGTGGCAAAACCCTTTGGACTCAAAATGATGCAGTTTTGACTGATAGAGCTGCATAACAAAATGCTTTCGTTTGAGTGAGACCTCCTCTTCTCTATCTCTATCTCTGTCTGTACAGCCCACTGTGGGTTTATTTTCCTTTAGCAGGAGGTTAAAATCAGACACAGAGAGCACAGCATTAAAGTCCCCTCTCCTCCCCCCCTTCCCTGCACTTCCAAAAGTTTAAATGAGAAACATGTCACGAATACAAATAGGCACAGATCAAATAAATGGTGGGATATGAGCACCTTATCTCGCACCGTCTCTTTGGAGTTGGCGCTTTTTAGGCCCCTGGAGAGTCAGAGTCCCCTCCAGCCACCCTTCCAGCCTCATGGCAAAAAGGCACAACTCACATTAAATCTCACCTCCACTACTCTATCATAAGTTTATTTCTTTTACTCCATTTGAATTTCTCTTAAGAAGTTTATCCATGTGACTTCCAGTAATGTAGATTAGTTTTTTTTTTATTTACCTTCCGGGATGAATAAAGTAATCTATCTTTCTATCTAGATGGAAAAATTATGTTTGAGACCATTGTGTTGAATAATGTTTTTATCTATTGAGTTTTTTTTTTAAAGCTTTAATCTCTAAATTTGTTGGATTTATCTTTTGATTACCATACAAACAGCTTCTTCTCAGTGCAGAACGGGATGAATCTCATAGATTATCAAGATGTTGAATTCAGAAATGAGCTGTTATCATTGACTTATCACTGAAGTAAATTAAAGAGCCCAAAACTGGATAATACTGTTCTTCATTGTGATAAGATTTTGATCTGGATCAGAATATTATCAAGCAGTTCACGTTAAAAGTACATCGTCACCACCAGTGTTAACACACACGTAACGCACATTATCTTTACTTACTTACAAATAATTACTTCAGTAGTGAAACTCTAAGGTCAACTCATATATAAACCTTTAAACAGCAATAAATATCAATATATAATATATAATCATAGCTTGGTAAAGATAATGTTGGCAGACTTGTGGTTGAACATCACATAGAAAACCTGCTAAATATTGAAACTTCTTCTGCTTAAATGCATGAACACAGCTTTTAGCATCCAGTTATCTCCATCTGCTTGACTTGTTCTGGTGTTCATCATATAATTAGGATCCATTCAGGCTCACAGCACTCTTTAAAGAAGCATCACAAAACCTTTGCACAGCATGAAAACATCCTCATGAAACTTTATTTAAAAGTTGAATAACCCTATGAATAAAAGATTAACCTTTCCGTTTCCTTTTTTGGAGAAATGATTGACTTTATATCCATGTTTTAGAGCCAAACCATTTTGAATTTGTCTAGAAAAGGATAATAAACCTGATGAGATGGCCACACTCTGTCAAACTTTAAAGATAAAGTACTCAATCAGTGTCTCAGAGAGATGCACACACACTAGGCACACGTTCTTAATGAGCTGAAGGAGAAAAGACAGTAGCTGTAGTCGCTTTGTTGTAATGTTACACTGCTTTTCAAACCCAGGAAACAACCCGATGAAATCTAAAAACAGTAGGTTTAATGAAAGGAGCAGAGGTCAAACAAACACTGAGGACTCACAGGAAGTGAGTAATTTTAAAGCTATATTTCTTTCTTATTTTGGGCACTCTCTGTGGGCCCGCATTGTTAAATTAATATATTAGCAATTATCCAGTAATCGAGTATTTTTTCAGCGAGTCCTTTCTTAATCTTATAAGCCTTGGTCTGAGGTTTAGGTCTTGTTTTCAGCTATGCCATGGCCCGTCTGGGATTGGTTGATTTCTCTTCTAGGGCCTCTACTGCACTACGGAGCAAACTAAGGACATTTAAACTGCATTTCAGTGGGCAGCTGAAAGGCTCTGTGCTAACAGCCGGCCCCCAGTGGTCCTCTCATGACTTCAGCAGTCTGGAGACTATTTGCATTTTAGCTTTGAAAATGAATCGTGTGCAAAAGGGCACTTTGTGAGACTGTTCCTTGCTTGTTAGAATTTGTTGGTTGTTAGTTTCTACTTGTTTTGGTAACTACATTTGTTGTGTTAAAACCTGGGAACCTAATGGTGAAAGCAGATTCAATATGGTTTCTATATATTTGTTTGCAAACAGGGGAGCACTGCAACAGTGACTAACACTTCCAATGTGATTCTCAGAATCCATCTGACAAATATCAGTGAGCAGAGACCTGAGGTGTTTGCACAGAGCCCAAAGGATAGCAGAAAAGTACCAACCAGAGCCACATCACCCTGCTGCTGCCGGCACTAACACAAAAACTATACTACCTGATCAGTTTATTCAGGCCAAGAGACTTGTAAATTTATTCTCTAAACTCCACTACAACCACAAATCTATTCAAGATTCTTTTTTTGTATGTGGTACAGAAGCACTCAATCGAAAATCTCTATATTTCAAATTTACTTAAATTGTCAAACATAATTTCATACATCAAATTAAGAAAATGCTGAACAGAAAATGAAAACAGACGGGAGGTTTTTGCATTTAAACAAAGTGAAGTATCCATCCATCCATCGTCTTTGCCGCTTATTTCTTTTAGGTCAAATTAAATATGTAAAATGTAATGTATAAAAATGTAATGTTTACTAAAAGGTTGAAACATGTCCACTTTGAGTTTAACAGGCAACATTGACAGAGAAAACAGAAAAACTTATATTTTCATGTGAGTTGCAGTCATATTCGTACTCAACCTTGAATTTTATTTTCTTCTATTTTTATTGTCTCTGGGGTATTTCATAATTTTTGGAATGACTATAACTAATGACTAATAAATATGGGTGGTGTGGTGGTTGGTTCCAGCGCCTCCGACTTTCTACCATCATCCAAAAACCTGCATGTTGATTGGACATTGCCCTTGGGAGTCAGTGTGCGTGGTTGTTTTTCTCTGTGTGTCTACAGGTGACCCTGCCTCCCATTGAACACTGGGATGGGCCCAGTCCCCCTGCGACCTCGTTTGGAAGTAAGCAGTCTGGGAAAATGGATGGATGGATAACTGAATATTTCTAAAGTCGTGACTGAAATGTCGTAATGCTCTAAAAAGATGATTAAAAATTTCATGTCCAAAAACACTTGAGCTGCTTTCTGGCTTCCCAGTACGAAGTACTGACCCTTTATAGTTACGTGGGAAGATTTGTAATCTGTACGGGATATCTCATAGAGGAGATTTCAAAAGACAATTAACTATAGCAAAGATAGGCAACTCATCTGTAAGAGGAGAAAAAAGAAAGTCTGAGAGGAAACAAACGTGTGCAGGGTGAGAAGACACTTTTATTAGCACTATAGCCTATCTGGTGTGAAAGCAAAATGCTGTTAGGCAGGATCAATCTGCAGGTCCTTTGTGCTATTTAAAGTACTAATAGTTTTAAGAAGACAAGGTCACAGTGGTGGCCGCCACACTGACTGGATATTTTCATAATTGCTCATGACAGAATCATAAATATGAGTCCTGTAGCTTGCTTTTGAGAGGGACACTTACAGTTTCAACCAACTAATCCCTAAATGATCTTCCTCTGTTGTAGGAGTCACAGTTTTAAACTTGATTTATCATCACTGATGTTTCTGTATTACACTGGAGATTAATATTATTGCATCTGTTGACCAGATAAAAGTGAATTATTTATGGCAGTGGGAGGCAAAATAGAGATGTAAGGAAATACACAATAACAAGGATGCTATATAGGATGTGCAGGTTCAAATTTTTATAATATAAATATATATATAAAACATATATATATATAACATATAAAACATATATAAAACATATATATAGCAGTATTAATAGTATTGTGATTTCAAACCACGACGTGTCCAATTGTGGATCTTTAAAGGAGGATATCTCTCCTCCGCTCTAAAAACAAACGCTCGAGTCCAGTCGGCTTTTTTGATTGGTTGGCAGACATCCCCGTGCTCTCATCTTATCTCGCGATAGGACGCGAGGTTCCTAGAATCTACCCAGTGAGAAGCAGCCCTGGAACTGTATTCAGTCGCTGTTGTGGCTGTGAAGAAGAGTAGTCAAACTGTGTTTGGTTGACCGTTATCGAGGCGTAGCGGGAGTATCTTAAACTAACCGACTACCCGAAAAACAAGGACTGCCGGTGTCTTTAAACAAACTCTGGCTTTTCACGACACAATTAATCCCGCAGGTAAGGTTGCTATCTTTCCGTCCTGTTGGTATCCTTTTCTCCAGACACTAAATGTAGTGCTAGCTGATATTTGTGGAGTTTCTCATCAGCAAAGCAACATTTAAATCCCATCCTATCTTTGCTTTATCGTGTGGCACGCCTTCAGTTACTCTCCTGGAGCAATTTTAGCCTCAAGTCGGGGTCTTAAGCCCCCCCGGTGCGTCGGTTCGTCTGAACCGAACCGGAGAGGGAAGGCAGGAACTTCAAAGCCCGCCGTCGACTCTGTCCCCGGAATCCACGTCCCTGTTAGCTTCTATGCTAACGATACATCTGCTTAGGATAAAGTAGGAGGGTTTGCTCAATGGCTAGCCGGCTCGGTTTTGTCCTAGATCAGCCCAATAATAGCAGTTATACAGACCTGTCCTGTTGTAAGGGGCAGAGATGTGGGGAGGCAGTGCGCAGGAGCAATGGTAGGGCTTTTTGTGAATGAAACTAACAAAGTTAACTTGTGCCGCCGGTTAGCTGGTGTTTGGTCACTGTTGGGTCAGTGCACCAACTTGTAGTTTGTCACAGTGATGTTTTTTCCTTTTCTTGTTTGAGCGTCAAGTCGTTGGAACGGTTGCTGGTTTGATTGCTGCTCCTCTTCTGGGTGTAAATCTGCTGTGGTTTTAACTTGTCCGTGCTCAGGATTGTCACCCCACCCAGAAGCGCCACACCTCTCTGCTGCTGTCCTGTTATTATGGACTTAAAGTGGGGGATCTGAGCTGTGCAGTTCAACCATGGATGCAGCTGTAGACCACACAGCTGAGACTGGCCATCCAAACCACCCATCACAGCTCACTCTTTTTTTCTGTGACCGCTTTTAAAGAATGCATTACGGATTTTCTTTTGTTTTCAGTTGGCTTTTCAAGGCATTTAACGTGTTCATAACCTGCTTATTTTCTTACAAGGAAGTGATGGAACAAATATATGTGGGAGCAAGAAACTGAATCAGAAGATAGTTATTTTCTTAGTGTATATTAAAAAAAATTATCAGTATATATTAGGATATATGGATAAGATCTGTTGTTTCTTTAACTTATTGCATGTTTTATCAAGCATGCTCTATGTTGTAAAACATTTACCTTCACCTACAACCTATAGTCCATTAGCCGTGAGTGCTCATATGCTGATTTCAACCATTTAGAGCAGGGATGTCTCAAGACGGTCCTCAAAGGGTGCTCTCCTGCATTTTTTAAAGAAGTTTCCGTCCTTGAACAAACCTGACTCACGTCAAACTGCAATTAGCAGGTTTGTGCAGAGCTTGACGATATTTTTAATAGATCTATTTGATTAGAATTGCACGCGTAGAGGACAAGAAACGTATAAAACCTGCAGAACAGCAGCCCTCAAGGTCTGGAGTGGGAAATTCAAGCTTTAGGATGATTGGGGAGGCAAGACTATTAGGACAGAACATAATATATTATGTCAGTTATTGAATAAAATTAAATGATATAAAAGTAACTGGGAAGATGATACTTGAATTGCTGTTGTAGTTTATTTAAATTGCAGTTGTGAAATGGTTTCTTGACCAAAGTGCTGATTGCTGGAGACTATAGAAAAACTTGAAGCAAATTAGTCAGGTTCAACTTTCATCCTACGTACGTGTAAAGCTGATTTCACTGAAAGTCCTCAGGTTTCTGATGTGTTTAGTTGTCTGACAAGAGACAGAAAAACATGTGGCTGAGAGCAGCTTAATTTGTGACTTTGGTTGTAATGGTGTTTCTTTATTGTTTTAACAAAACAGTAAATAAAATGTCATTTCTTAGTAATAATAGTCTGAACATCAGACTGGACCATTTAGGGCTCTAACTCTTGTCTTATTGATCTTGTAAACAATCATAATTGGTCAATTAATTCATTTGTATGAAAATGAGGATTTGCTTGAAAGGAATTTAAAGTCCACTTATCTAAATGTAAATCAGTGCTGTAGCGTCCGACCCAATTTCCATTTAGGTCAGTGGAGTGGAGCACATTAACACCGGACCCATTGGCAGGCGCTGACTGAGAGGGCAGCTGAAGACTTGATCTAAATGTTTTGCAGTGCTCATGTCTGCTTAGTGGGTTTCTCACATTTGTTCATCGGCTCCTTGTGTGTCTTTAGCACACAGAGATAATCATTTCTCTTTTCATTAAAAGCCAGTTAAATGAATAAAATGGGTCAAATTGCTTCAATTTAATGGCTGATTTTCAGGACGGCAGCTTTCAGGTGGCAGTGAGGAAGGTTGTGGTTTTTTATGCAAACTGCTAGACTGAGATTTTTTTGGTCAAACTACACCAGAGGCTATACGGTTTCTCTTCTAACAATATGGTTCCAGATGATAAAATGCCTTCCATGATGCATGTTTTGTGAGAGAAACTTCTGTACAGAAAACAAAGGCCGGTTATGAACGTTGACGTATCTAAAGTACATAGTGATAAATGCTGGAAGCAGCAGGAGCCAGAAAACGGGTAAATGTAGCTGTTTCCAGAGAACTGAAAGTTTCCTGTTTGTTATTTCCTTACGGTATACAGAAATTTGTTTTGAAAGATTTAGGAAGAAAACTTTAATCCACGGAGTGTGGAATAGTTCTATTTTGAGTCCTGACAGATTGCTCTGAAGCTGAGAGAAGCTGGCAGCTTTCTAATGAGGCAGTCAGCTAATGAGTTGGTAGGAAAGCTCATAGAAGATGGAATACAGTATGTCACAGATGTACATTTGTGTGTGTACGGGAGCAACTTTGACCAGACTTTATTTTTAAAAAATATTTGGAAATAACCACGGTCATATTAAAACTTAAGAAACTAACTTAAAGTTCACACTTAATACCAACACCTTTCATATCCACGCAATCACTAACATAGAAAGGCTATTCCCTCATCATCTAACACCAGTTTGATAGTCCTGTTTTTATCCTGTCCGAAATGTTGATAAAGGTCCCATTCTGCGTAGTATTTGTTATTCATTTGAATCGACAGCCTCAGTAAATAAGGTTGGATTCAGAAAATTACCTAATATATCATTACAAAGTCTCAACTTCACCATTATTTATCTTGGTTTCATTGGAGTGAATTAAAATGATTGTTATGTATCTGCCTTGTCTTTATTAAAAATTAAAAAGATGTTTATATTAAGAGGTTAATTGAGACAGCAGAATAAAAATTCATCTTAATATACCAAAGTGTTTTAACCTTTAATTGAGAAGGTATCTTTCTTTTGGGGGTGGTAGAGACCCTCAGAGTGTATGGAAATATCTTAACATTAATGACGATAATTATCTCCTTTCATCAGTTGAAGAGAACTCAATTCTCCACGCTGTACACAGACCCTTCTTTTGTTTTTTTGAATAGATGTAGTTATTTCTTCTGCCTTTTGGTGTCGACTCAGTCAGCTAGATGAAATCTGAATGGCTCATATTCAGTCTCTACAGTGTCTACACACAAAGTCTCTCAATCCCATTTGTCACTCACCGGGCCCGAACAGATTCTCCTATTTTAATCTGTCCAGCTGTCTGCGCCGGCCCTCTGCAGGGGCGGCGTGTTGGATGACCTGCAGCTCACTTCTGTGCCTGAACTTGTTCTGTGGAGACGGAGACAGAACAGCGGAGGTGCGGCCAGCTCTTGATTGACTGCTTTTAGCTGCAGCCTGAACCCCCCCTCTCCCCTTCAACCCGTGATAAAAATAAGTAAATATTAAACACAATTCTCCATCTCATGCTTTCTGCTACGCTTTTTTTTCTCTGTGCTTTGATATACTGTTGACGGATGTCCTTCCAATGCCATTTCAGTCACTTGTCTGATGAGGGCCCTTAATCAGCACATTTCACCACTTTGCCTGAAACTGTCAAGTGTCCTTGGAGCCCAAGTTCTCTTTTCTGTCCTCAAATGTGTGGGTTTCAAAATACTGAAGAGCACAGCGCTGAAAGCTGAAAGCAGTCGAGTTGTTGCTGTTTTTTTATGCAGAGTTCTGCTCATATCTGCCCTGGATGGTGGCACTAGCACAGCAGAGGGGGGGCAAACATCCACTAAACCACTTATTGTTATCTCTATTCTAATCTTTGCCCCATCCAAAAATATGACCGTGTCAAAACGTCTACATTAAATGTTTGTTAGTTAATCTAATCTGTGGCGGAGCTCGATGTCTTCATAGAGTCGTTAGATCCAGTAGTCTGACTGGAGGAGTCAGGATTTAGGATTTAGGTCCTCTTTCTGCTCGGAAAACTGGGGAGGATTTCATCCTATATTCTGGTTTGACCCCAGAAACAGCCGGCCCGACGATGCACTTATCTCCCAATTCAGCCCTGTAACGACGCGCGAGTGGCGGCTACACTTGTGTAATTTGTAAGATTTGCAATTCCTAAATGAAATATTCAGATGCAGCAGTCTGACGGGGGCTAATGAAGACCGCTCTGACCGCTGTCCGCTGCAGGAAGGACACCCACTGCTCATAAGCACTTTGCATAACTTCAGCCGAGAAGGACCCAAAATGATCTTTTAGACAGTCGTTTAACATAAATGGTAATGCCTCCGTTGTTGCGGTTTTTCGAAGTTGAAGAAAGGAGGAACTAACCCAGACAGGTTCCTGTGGTTTTACAGCTCGTTTGCATGCTCTGGGAAGAGCTGATGAAATGACAAGCTCAGAGCAGAAGCCCACAGGAGCAGAAGAAAACCACTCCGTGTGTTTTTCATTGATTGCGAAGACCTGACAGGTCCTGTTTTTTTGCCTCTGATCACACATCACGCTCGGCAAGCCTTCATGTCTGAACCAAATATGTTTCACTTGGATAGAAGTTGATTCTGTTTATTGTCCCTCAAAATGCCGCATTAGATATGTCTCCACAGTTTTCAATGTTTTAGGTTGCTGGTTTGCAAATTAGACCCAAAATTTGCTGAGTTTCTTTTTACGTGTGTATTACAAACTGGCAGATATAGAGGATGGACTGCATTTCAATAAAAAAATATGTTTTAATTGACTCTTAAATAACAGGACAGCCCCACCTAGTTCTACCATTGTTTCTACATTGGCTCTAAAAGGAAAAAAAATGGCTTCCACATTTTTCATGTGCCTCAAAGTGAAATATTTTCACCTTTTCATATGAATATTTCTGATTTTCTGTCTGCACTAACCCCCAATGAACCATTATCAGCTTATCATTCAGCTTCTTAATGGTTCTTTACGTTCCAAAATATACCCCAATGTCCTGTTGTCAAAGGACTGATTTGATTTACGAGAAACTCGGTTTTGCTCAATATTTGACAGACTGAGGAGTTTATATCCGAACAGCCAGCAGTGTCAGTTGTGTCGGGTTTGTGTTTCGTAGCTTTAGGCCTACATCCTTTGCTCTGAGCGGTGGCCTGGTCCCTTCTCAGTGGGAGACTGTCACTCTTTCCCTGTAAACCCCCACAGAACAGCCATCCACAGCCTGCCTCAAAGGCAGCTCACAGACAGCACATGTTTGCATACTTTGAGCCCTAGCCCCCCCGCACTGTCCCCCCCCCCCCTGTTTTTTTTGTGTTTTTTTTGGGATGCCCAAATACCAACTGCTATGGACAACAAAAGGAAGCGGCCCCTGTGGCCCTCGGGCAGCCAGACAGTGGTTTTAGTCCGAACTCGTCCATTTTCATTGTTCCTCTTTGAGGCACAAGTCTTTGGGAGAAACGCAAATGTTGGATTACAGATGTATTTTATGATTAACTCATTGACTGGCAGCCATTTTCAGAACAGAGAGTCCCATACTGCCAGAGTTTTTTGAGCATTTTGACTGATTTTTCAAGAGCCACAGAATAGTTTGTGCTATGACTATGTAAACACCGAACACACCAAAAGAAAGAGTAGACTCTCTTCTTTCATCAGGAAAAAAAAAATTGTTTCTACCTTATTCCGTTCTTCCTCGACTTGCGTCTCACCGGCGCCATTTCTCGCATAGCGAACCATTACGCTTTTCTTATTTGCCTACAGTCTATGCTCATCTCCCATCAAAAGTGGCACTGCCCCCTAGAGGGTCAATTTGTTACTACATACTCTGTCTAGAAGACTGATATTTACGGACAAGCTTTAGCAGATCGTCCCCCAGCCACTCGCGTTGAAAAACATAAAAGACCTCTATAGACATCTTTGGCAGCCAATGAGTTAAGGAGGGGCAGCCCCCAACAGGCTTTTCAAGAAGCTGACAGACTACGGGGAGTTTCTCAGCTTGGTTGGTTCTTTGCTCCATCTGTGGAGCGATTGTTTCTTGTTCTCCTCGTCCTTTCCGCTCCTTTTCGAAATGTTCGGTTAACCACACATTTAATTAATTAATGTGGTGTTGTTCTTTCTCCAGAGTGTGACTTTTCAGTGGCAGCGCATAAATAAAGCTACTGTGTTGTTCTCAGCTTAGTCAAAGTTAATAACCCCCCCCCCCCCCCCGTAAGCTCAATGCCTCACCCTTCATCTTCCACCCACTACAGGCTTCCTTTATTCTCATGTGGAGACCATCAAAGTCTGGAGTGGTATTGAGGTTAAAATGACTTGACACAAGCTGTACAAATGGAGGCTTTTCCAGTGAAGTTTAGTTTCATTGTTTTGAGTTTTTTTGGCCTTCTGATTTGAATGAATTCCTCTGGAAATTAAAGCAAAATGACCCCAGGCGTCACTATAACTGTGAATTATGCTGGTTCTGCTCCTCGGCTGTAAGGATCAGAGAACACGCTCTCCATATCGGGAAGCTTCTGCATGGATAAATAAACAAGATGCTGGTGCAGCCTGGTATAAAGAAAGAAAGCCGATAATATTAAGAAGCTGCTATCACACTCTATTAAATCTCACGTTTAACTTTTGTCCACGCAGAAGTCGACGCTTTATGGGGATTTTTCTTATAAAGCAGCGTTTTAACGTGTTTCTCTCGTCTGTGCGTATTTAACTGTGTGCCTGACATTTTCCAGCTCTAACCTTCGTGCAGAGTGTGTGCAGACGACATGACAGCACGCGTGTGTGAGGGCCGTTATCTGTTCGTATTACCATAAAACACACACAGCCTCTTGCAGACTTTGATAGGTTGTTCTGCTCAGCTGACCGGTCGGTCTCTTGCTGACCCGAACGCGGCCGCTCGCTCCTCATCAACGAGCAGGAGTGTCCAAGACTGAACTAATGCTCACGCTTTGAGTGTTTTTAACTTTAATTATTGGTGCGTGGAAAAAGTAATTCAGTGCCCCTTTTAGTTGAAAAGATAGAGATGAAGTTCACCATTTAACCAGTTCCGATCGGTAAAGCATTCTGACCCACGCATGACTTTAAGGGCATGTTTTGGATCTTTTTTTGGACAACAGACGGTTAACACGCCGGGTTGAGGACTATAGAAGATCAGTTCACATCTGGTTTACCGTGCAGCTTGTGTTCCGCAGCTCTGGTGCACATTTGGCAGCTCAGAACTTGACGGTGCAGAACATTTTCTTTGCTTGGACTTTTGAAGGTGTTTGTATTTGTACTTTGAATTGTAACCTCTGCTGTAAAAAATGCAGAAATTCAGTGTCGTATGTCGAATCGGCTGGCGTTCGAGCCGATGCGAGGTCAGTTTTGGCCTCTGCCACCGTTTGAGGGGAGGAGAGAGGCGAGCATTAGTCAGCAAAGCACAGAAACTGACAAATTCTGAAGAGCCGAGATAATTAAGAACAGCATCGTAGACATTTCAGACATTCAGACAAGTAAACAAATCCCTTTTACTTTTTTTACCCCCAGTGTGCACACTGATGAGATAAGCAACACTTTTTGTCACTACAGACACAATGGAAGTTTGATGGACAGACTAAAGACAATAAACAGACTTCTAATTTAAGAAAGGCTGCAGAATATTAACAGAAGATGGAGAACACACTTAGTTACAAATTAATTATAGGTCCTATTTAAATGTTGTTCAAATGAACTGGAACAGCTGGGTGAATAATTTCACATTAAAGATAAGTGGCCTCTTTCAAGCCTCTCAAGAAGAAACCGAAGATTTTTCTCCGGTTCTTTTGTCGGCGTGGAAAAACACGTTTTGCGAAAATGGTTTTTAAGGCTTAAAAACGATCACTCTTTCAAGAAGTCGTCACCAGTCGTTGGATAATCGAAGCGCTTATTGCATTAAAAGTCATGATGTGAAAGGTCCCTGGGCTACCGTTTTTGCATCCCCTCCGCTCCTACTCCCCAATCCGGATAAAGACCTGCTTGGATAATTGTAGTAATAGCCATCTTTACAACCTGACACCCTCCAATATCAAAAACCTGGCAGGCTCAGAAGCTCTCTCCTCTTCCCGGAACAAAACGATCCCCCCGCGACCCTCCTCTCCTGTGCCCCTCTGACTTTCATACTTGATTAGGCTTGCAAATGAGTTCTCCTCCTTTCAGGCCAGGAGGTGCGACCTTGGCCTGAGAGACCTGTTAAGTCTCTATTGGATTTACCGGTCATATTAATCTCTATAGAGTTTTTCTCCATTTCTTTTTGTCTTTTCCTCTTAATTTGTTAACCAGGCCTTGAGGAGGTCCCTGCAGAGTTAGCCTGAGCCGGTGCACCTGCCTCATCAGCTCTGGTTTCACCCCGCTAGAGTTGGAATAGTTGATTGTGCAACTTGGTCTGTGCCCAGGGACCGCACGTTTAAATGAGCTTGTGTCTGGTTCAGGCATTCAGCAGTTTAGCCAGTTGAATAAATGGTAAGCAAAGAGAGGCTCCACAAAAGTCCCTACTTGACCACGTATTTATTTACCTTGAGGTTACCTCGGTAAAGCCCCCAATCGCCTACTGAAAAAATAGGTTTTAGGGACGGTTTTGTTCTAATTTGCTACTTTTTAATGTGTAATTACAATGTCACAAACTGTGGTGATCCAAGTATTTAATGGGAAAATAATGATGACAAAAGCTGCATTTCTGTTTTGATATTGTTTTGGTCTAACTCTCCGGCGGGAGGAATTCTAACGCGTGTTATCCAGATGCAGTAAATTGCATCAAAGCTAAAGTGTTGGAGAGTTTATTCATATAACTGAGGAGTGCTTTGGCAAAGCTGCTGCCTTTCCCTGTGGAGCTTTGCAGCTCTAGTACTTGACCACCAAAATACAAGTTAAGGATACCCTTTTTATTGTTCCTGCAGCCAAATCTCACCGGGAGAAAAAAGCTGTATCCTCTAGGGATGTCCCGATCCAGCTTTTTTCACTTCCGATCCGATACCGATCCCGGCCTATCAGAGCATGTGTTAAAGTTTATTAGTTTGTTAGCTAGAGGAAAAACTGACCCCACCTTTGCAAATAGATTGTTTTTATTCAAAGAACCCGTCCCCTTATGACGCAGCCTAACATCAGTCCCACTTGTTGTTTCAAGGCTTATTGTCCACATGGGCCTTATTAGCCTGCTAGTTATTTAGCCTGCTATTCTGCTAGTTATTTATCTACTTACTTAGTTGTCAGACTCATGTTGAACAGGGATTTACTCTGATAACAACTTAATGGTTTGGACACAGACCTGTGGGTTAGTGATGCTAATGCTAATGCTAATGCTCGTGTGGGATCAGACTTTAAAAAAGGAAAACCTGGATCTGGAGTCTGGATCTGCATTTTCTCCTGCCGGCCGATACGCAGTTTTTTGCAAATATAAACCTCCTCATCAGTCCAAACATGTTGACCGTATCTCCATGTTGATTGGATCTTCTACCTTCTTCTTTGCCTTTTCTAACTGCTATGCATCCTAAATGTTTCCTCTACGACTCCTCTTAATTTAAGGTCTTTTTTCAGGCAAGTGTTGGGTTTTTGAAAGCTAGCCATGGTGTGCTAACGGGTCAAAAGGTTAGAAACACAGCATTACACCAGCAGAGAGAAATGTTTCGCAGATCTTAGTAGAAAAACCCTGCAGCCATGCAGGTCACATAAAAAGGGAAAAGTGCTTAAAATGTCTCACAAAATACTCAACCTGCCTGTTATATTTCACACTGGTTAGCTGAAGCATTATAAAGAAATGTCAGTGAAGTGTGAGCTGGGAGTTCACTTCAGTTTGAGTCCTATTGAGATTTTTTATTTATCCAACTGTAGAAACTGGGAAAGCTCGCCTTGGCCAGTTCCATGAGGAGCTCGGGATGGTCACTGGGGACAGGAATGTTTGGGTTTCCCTCCTGAACCCGCGACCCAACCTCTGATTAGTGGAATAAAACAGGTTAGCACTTCATAAAATCTCTCATTCTTTGCAACAGTAAAGTACGTATGTGTGAAAGGTTGAAGAAGCTTAATTGAACTTTGCTCACTCTCAAAGCAAATTTGTTCTCCTGTAACAATGCAAGCAACACTTGCTTTAGAAAAAGCTGTCAACTTTTAATTACAGCAGAATCTTTACATACGAATGTAATTCTTTCCAGGACTTACTTCGTATGTTAAGATATTCATAAATATATATCAAAATATTCCCATCAGAATACACTGTCATTTGTATAATTTGTTCCACAGCCGAAAAACCTACGATAACTCCTTAATAAGCACTGCAGACAATTACACATAACAATTAAACAAATGCATTATATAAGAGAGACGTAAAAACGAATAAATTATAAAGAAATAATCAATAAAATGGGGTTTTTATTGGCACTTTACATTAGAGACTGGCGAACAGAGGTAGAGGTGGAGATACAGGACATACCGTAACTTACTCTGACTTTCACTACATGAACTTTAAACTAACTTATCTTATTTATATTTATTTAGTTCTATCAAATTTTTTTTTCTATGATTTCGACGTGATATGTTGGAAATTTACTTTGGGCGTCGTGTCGGATATTTGATCGAATTTTACTTCGGATGTTGGAAAATTCGTATATTTAGGCATCGTAAGTAGAGTTTCTGCTGTATTACGTATATTTTAAAAGATATTCTCAAGTGAATCTGACTAAGCATGCTTGCCCTGTATGATCACGGTTGGCTTGTGAGAAGACCTGGAATAAGCTGGGTCTGACCCGGCTCAGCACCAGCCGGGTCACACACCGGTGAGACGGTGTCGGCACACACAAAGGTTTAGTCTAATACTTTTCCCACGAAGGAGCAGAAGTTTTCTGTCGTTTTACCAGCCTCTCTGCTAATGAGCTTCAGCTCGAGATGGAGGAGGATTTAGCTGTGTGCAGGTCAACTGGAGACCAGCTTTGTTTTCCAGCGGAAACCACAAAATGTAAAAGGCCAGAGCAGATTTATTTGAAGTTTTCAGGTCCTTCTGTGTGGACTTTTCTGGCTTTTTCTTCCAGTGTGTGGATTCCTTGTGTGTGTTTTATCCCCCATCACATGCAGCTCAGTCATGTGCATATTGCAAAAACTACTGGCTGAATATTAGAGACCGGGATATTAAAATGCCTTGCATTTCTCCTATGTCTTGTTTACATTCACATTCTCCATTTTGCTGCATTAAAGCTTTAATTAGAATCCTGCTTATACAGTTATTGTAATTTGGGATGTAATTTTGACCTCTTTATTGAACTGGAAGTCGTCTCACTTTGAGTATTAAGCCCCTAGATGGAGATTTTACTTTTGATTTTACATTAAACATGTAGTGAATGCATCTGGATTCTGTGACAGTGGGCTTTTGAAAGCAGCGGGAATTTTCTTTCCCCAAAAGCTTTTCACATGAAGGAATTTCTATTATAGGAGTTTCTTGTCTCCTTTGCTTCTTTCACACCTCTAACTGCTGTTTATTGTTTTTTTTATGCCTTTTTAACACATTTGCCTTTCTTCTCAGCTCTGGGATTTACACATATATAAGTGATTTATTTGATACAGTAGGAATTAGTACTTAAGTCTTTCACATTTAAATCCGTTTGTGATGTCTGATGTTTTTTTCTTGTTTTTTATATAACACGTTTCTGTTGTCACAAAATGGCAAAAAAATAGTACAGCAAAGACATACATACTAATGTTTATGTAAATATGTGGTTTTTATTTTTTATCATAATGGATTGTAGTAGTAAATGTTAGCATAACGATTTCTGACCTTGTTTACGTTCCACAAAGCAAAATTTCAGTGTGTTTGTCATTCATCTGTTCAGATAAACTCTGTGGTTTTTGTGTTATATTTGGAGCAATCGTCCTATCAATCGGCTTCTGCTGATCATATCAGGCCACTTGTTGGGGCCCATTATCCTCCCAAGGATAATTGAACAGCATTGAGATTTAACCATAGATCCACCTGTGCCGTGGCCCCCTGATTGAGCGCATAATGACAGTGCACACACCAGCGGCAAAAAGGCTGTGAGTAACTATTTTCATGCCCAGTGGCCCCTTTTTCACACTTTTAGAGCCTCGGTAAAGAAACCCAGCTGGCTCCAAATGGGTTTGGGTTTATTGGACATGGCTCTAAGAACAACTCGGACTGAACAGAGCACACACACCTCTCCAGGTGTTTTCACACCTAAAC
>JABUIW010000020.1:453066-465605 GCA_013363375.1 Menidia beryllina
AATTCCGCTATTAACTAGATTTAAATTCCTCCAGGAAACACACCACAGCATCAGTTAGGGATCGGTTCCTTGCCCCCCCCCCCCCCCCCCCCCCCCCCCCCCCCCTCCTGTTACTGTTCGCCCCACAGGACAGGAATGTTAAAGGATTTCCTCCTAAGTTGTTTTACACCACACCTCCGTCGTTTGTCTCCCAGCGTGAAGCCGCCCTCTTTTCCACGCAGATTACAGAGAATTGGACGCCAGGACAAAACAGGGCGGGCGTTTTTAGTGGCACGAATGACGGAAATGTTCTCAGCTTCGTAACATTGCGGGAATCAAGACAACTTCCTGACTTGAGTGTGGCTGATATGATGGAATATAATGGCCTGAAACATCTCGGCCTCCCATGTTCTGCTTTTTGTTTCTATTTCCGTCCCCGTGTGGCTCTCCGCCTTTGCCGTTCCAAGTCTTGACATTTTAACAAGAAGCCTCTGATTGAGGAATAATGACATATGCAGAATTCTGTGGAGGAAAATAAACCCCCCCCCCCCCCCCCCCCCCCCCCCCCTCAGAGCCCCTTTGTTCCACTGCCTTTATTTTTTCATTCTGTCATATCTGCCACAGATTGAGCGATACATACCATCAAAGCCTTTCTGAGGCTTCCCACTCTCTCCCAAAACCCTTTTGATTTCTGACAGCACGAGCTGCTTAATATTCTAAACTAGTCTGCGGCCTTTTTAGAGAACTAACAAGGTTCTGAGGATGGGAGTCTTGTCTCCGTGCGAGAGGCAGCCGGGACGCGGACGCCTCCTCTCTTCAGAGTTTCTGCTGCTAACAAGTTCGGCTGCTGGTGGAGCTGTCGCCAGAATCGAAAGCTAGTCTCGTTTCATTTGTCGTCCATCACGTAGGGCAGTGTTTTTCAACCTTTTTTGAGCCAAGGTGCAGTTTTTCATTGAAAAAATCTCGAGGCACACCACCAAACAAAAATGTCAAACAAATCTGTAGCCGCCTATAGTAACACTATAGTTATTCTTATTTTATTCTTATCTTACCTTAAGTGTCATGAATAAGAATCAAATAAACACAAAAATGTATTTTTATCATATTTTATATTTCTTCTTTCAAATTGCACTTAACATGTCCAATTCAATATGCAAAATTATATACAAAATCTAGTCATAAGGAATTATTACATGATTACACCACCAGTCACTACTAAAGCACAGACGCTCAAAAATGGAATATTATTTGCAGATAATTAATTTCTTATCAAAAAATTTTTTTAGACCAATGAGGTGAAATAGGATGATTTTCTACGGCACACCTGACCATCACTCGCGACACACTAGTGTATGGAGGCACAGTGGTTGAAAAACACTGACGTAGGGTGTTGGTGCACACATTATGTTATGGCTTCTGCTTTTTGGTTTTGACTTTTGGGGTGAAATAAAAACTAAAGACTGGGTCACTATCAATTAATTTTTTTAAAAGTCTGGTATAGGGTTGTCACGATACTAAAATATTCAACTAGGTACCAATACTCAGGAAAATAATCGATACTCGATACCATTTTTGAAACCACAAGGATAAAAACAAAGACCCCAACATTTTATTGAATTTTGACAGGTTAGTGTCTTTCGTTTCAAACTTATGTTATTTTATCTTATCGTGGCCATTGGCCCGCATTAATAACCCTAAACCTAACCCTCCACCCTTCATAATTGTGAGAAATAAATATTACATTTTTTGGTTAAACTTGTTTGGACTTATTGTACAAACCTATTTAACATACACTTTTTTGACAACAACATTTATGTATCGATACCTTTTTGAGTATCGATACTTTTGACAACCCTAGTCTGGTAAGAATGAAACATCTCAAAATGTTTTTTATTTAGTTTGTTTTTTTGCTTTAAACGCTCGACTAAGAACCGCATAATCTATGATTTCCAACCTCGTGTGTTAGAGTTGCTAAATGTTATGGATATTTGTCCACATTCTGTGACTTGCTGCCAAAATCTGATCGCCAACGTTTTCCACACAGTGTGGACAGCACCGGGAGGATTTGCTCTGTCTCCAAAAACTAACCCTCCCGTTGACTTTCATCTTGCAAACTTTCCCGTTCTCTCCAAAACGTGTCTCGTGGCAGATGCTTCCGTCTTCAAATTCCCGTGTTTTGTTTGTGTTCTGGATTGATTCACCCGTCTCCCCTGAAGCATTTCTGTTCTTCTTTACCTTCATCTTTAATGGCACCGCAGGGCTATTTAAACTCTGCATGCAACACATCCTGTAGCTTTACTTTACTTACACTGAACGGATCTCAGCCGTGTGGTTCTGCATGTGAACAGTGGGAATATGCTGATTTTTAAAGGGATTCTCCTGAATAAAGAATTGTGAGGCCGGTAATAAGAGAGTAACGGGTCTGTGAGCAGCTGCTCTCAGTCTGGGTTTCGGTTTGGGGGGAAAAAAGACTCACATTTTCACATCCACACAAAGGAATGGACGGTGTCCTAATGCATGCAAAGCACCTCTAAATAACATCAGAATTTACCATCTATATTCCTGAATGCTTGTGACAGCCACAACGCTTCTCCCAGCATGTGACTCAGACCCACTAAAACCCTCTTTGTTTAGCTAAATCCAGTGTGAAAATTACCCTAATGTTTGGAGAGCTGGAGGAGGTTGCATGGGAATGGACCAGTCGGGGGAACATGACCCACACAAACATTTGAAAAGTGCTCATTGATTAAATAAAATAGTATTTCCTTCATTTGAGACCCATAAGGCCGAAACTGTATTTGTTTTTGGTTGGTTTTGGGGTTTTATTGTAATGAATAATGTTTATTGCAACTCACTATGAAAGAACTCATGCAAATAGGCCTTTATTTAGTCTTTGATTGAATAAATTAGTCTAGAAAAGTACACTTTCTTTCTTTTTTTGCACAAAAAAGCAAACTAAACATCACCACTTAGCTGTAAATGTAACTGTCTAAGATGGGCCAGATTTGTTTTTGTGCTTACACGCTTTAAGTATTGTGAAATAATTCCATTTAGTGATGTCTTGTTCAGCGTCGGAAAAATTGCAGTTTGTTTAGCATTTAGCCGTTTCCCTCGTACTGACTGTTTGTTTTTCTCTAAATTGCTTTTTGTTGTACTTTTGGTTTGCATCAGTGTGTGCAGGAGATAAGAAGTGATTACGTTTAATCAGCTCTGCCAGCAGAAATCTCCGTTAATTGAGCCCTCCACTTTGCAGACTCGGAGTTCTTGGATAATTCTCCGGGCATCAGATGGTCATCGATGGCTGGCACCATGGTGCTATCAGCGGTGCTATTATTCAGTGTTTGGTCAGCAACCGACTGCACAGTGAGAGTGAACGTCCGACAGATGGACATTTTTATTCGGACTACAAGTCTTGAAAGATGGCAGCAAAACGGGAAAAACTCGAATAATTAACGAGAGCTACTCTTTCCAGTTAAGCTATCGTAAAATGAATATAAATATGGATATAAAGCTAACGTTCATGAGTCATCTATAGGAATCCATCCCTTTGCCTGGGACAGGTTAATTGAATTGGGACATTATGTAAAGGCGTCTAAAATGCCGTCAGAATATCAGAGAACTGCATGATGAAGCACTTTGGAGCAAAGCTAATGTTGCTTCCGCTTCACTGGCCCTGATCACACATCCTGAAGAAATTATTTTTAGAACTCATTCTTTGACCTAGTTCAGCTTTAAACTTTAAACATTTAGCTTAAAAATGCAAAGGAAGAAGCGCTGGAAAACTGTTGCCATCCAGTCTGATGTGGCTTCAGCTTCTCATGGGATGCTAAAGAGGAGTTTTGTTTGGGCTGCTCTCTGTCTGGTACTCTGATACTGCATGCATCTCCTTATGGTGCCTTCACAGCTCTAAACCCGGCAGTTAGTCCTGCAGATGGTCCATTGGATGGGGATCTGGAAGGGCCAGGTTTACAGTATTTATTATAATTGTTTTATTCTTGTTTGCTCATTGTGATTTTCCTGGTTTCAGGAGTTTTTGCAGTAAGGCAGAGGTGGCATTCTGACCAGTGTTTGTAGGTGCTCTTACATTGTTTACGTGGCCAGTGTCCATATGAAAGATGGTTAAATTCCAGAAATGATCAATGCATTGTTGATATATGGTGATATTTTAACCCTGTAATGCCAAATGTATCATATTTGATACACACGGTTTCTGAAATGTTTTGCGTCTGACCCCTTTTTGCATAATTTAATGGTAAAAACTTTGCTCAAAATCCTATTGTACACAATCAGATACACCTGATAACAGGGGGCAGAAGACTACACAAAAAATAATCTGGACTTATCGCATAGTAATAAATTATTAATATAAAAAATGTATTTCTGTTTTTTCTTTTAAAATATTTTGTTAAATGGCCAAATAAGGAATTCAAACCATTGAAGGAGTCATTTTCTGTTTTGTTTTATTCTTGGATTGGACTTTAAAGGGTTAAAGGTTTTTTTTGTTGTCTTTAAACTGTAATAAGCTCCTTTTTAAAAGAACATTTCTCACTATTTAAAAGAAAAAAACTGAGTTATGGCAAAGAGTTATTTTATGCCATCTGTCTAGATCTTACAAAGGAAGTTAGACTTGAAATCCAATGATCACGTGACTCGTGACGCACGACGCGTTTGAGTATCAGTTTGAATAAAAGTGACGCAGTTCCATCAGATGGGAGAGGAGATCTTTGTTGAGCTTTCAAACTGGATGTGCTGCCATGTTCTTAAAATGATTTATCGATTCTAAAACCCAAACAGGCGCTGCTCCGTGGCTGTGCTTCTCTGTGCATAGACGCAGGTTATCTGTGTTCAGCTGCATTCATAAATAAACCGGGACCGCATGCAGCTCCATCCCAGAGCCAACACAGAAATAGATTTGGTTTTAAAAAGAGGTGTAAGACAACAGTGATCCACGTTGGGCTCGTGGGGTTGAAGTAGAGCTTAAGAAAATGAATTGCACACTTTTCTCTGCACCGGGCAAGTTTAAAGCATTTTGCGGTGTGCATTAAATAAATGAAAGTAATGGAAATAAAAGCAATCCTGCACACGTACGCAGGGTATCGTGATTCCACAGAGCAGAAACACAACATCATCTCTTCTTTTCTAGCGCTTTGCAGACGCTAGTAAGTTGATAACTGTATACCCTCAGGCCAGTCTAATCTGGCATCAGCATAGTCTGAGAGGAAAAGGGAGGAAACTGAATTTTTTTGCTTTAAGAATCCAGTTCACATAGGATGTGAGCCACAGTTTGATGATACTTTTAGAAGTGTAGCTTGTAAACTAATCCTAAAGTGAATTTCTGTCCTTATGATTGTGATTGAAACTGTTTGGGCCCAGATGTGTTGTTTTCTGTCATTGGTTCAGCTTGAGCTTTGTTCCAAATATATAACGTGTAGTTTTAAATCCTCCGAAATCACAACGAGATGTTAAACACGAGCAAAAGTCCTGCTGAAACTCACCAGAGGTCCATGAATGACAAGAAAAATAGCTTTATCAATGGTAGTCTGGTCCTGATCCGATATCTGGATCGGATCGGTTGCCGATATTTGCAAAAAAATGCGTATTGGCCGGCAGGAGAAAATGCAGATCCAGACTCCAGATCCAGTTTTTCTTTTTTAAAAGTCCAATCCCACACGAGCATTAGCATTAGCATCTGCTAACCCACAGGTCTGTGTCCTAACCATTAAGTTGTTATCAGAGTAAATCCCTGTTCAACATGAGTCTGACAACTAAGTAAGTAGGCTAAATAACTAGCAGGCTAGTAGGCTAAATAATTAGCAGGCTAGTAGGCTAAATAACTAGCAGCCTAGTAGGCTAACTAACTAGTGACTAGTAAGGCCCATGTGGACAATAAGCCTTGAAACAACAAGTGGGACTGATGTTAGGCTGCATCATAAGGGGACGGGTTCTTTGAATAAAAACAATCTATTTGCAAAGGTGGGGTCAGTTTTTCCTCTAGCTAATAAACTAATAAACTTTAAAACATGCTCTGATAGGCCGGGATCGGTATCGGATTGGAAGTGAAAAAAGCTGGATGGGGACATCCCTAGGTGCACACTGGTCTCCCAGACATCTTGTGTTTGTTGTAAGCTTCTCATCTGATTTATATTCCGTCGTGTTTTCCTTCGGGCAAAGTCATGTGAAGTCATCTCTTAATGTAAATTGGAGTAGAAAAGCCACAAATCGCTGCTTTTAAAAACTCCCAGGCGCACAGGAAGTGTCTGGCGCTCCACGGGAGGCCGAACGCGTCCTCCCGCCTGAAAGAGGCAGCAGGATGAGCTCCGGGAAGGAATGAGCCGCTCTTACCTGACGTGCGCTTTCATTTTCCGCTCCTCGCTGTCTAGCCGGCTGAACACCTGCCTCCAGAAGTCTCAGAGCTCGGGGAATATTGATTAAGACTGCTGACATTTTCTGCTTCGCTGTGTGCTGCCCGTAACGGTGTTTTCTCACTCTGACCAGCAGCCATTTCCTCCAGATCTGTCAGCCCAATCAAAGCAGAACCAAATCACCCGAATTATCAAGGTGTTTTCCTGTTTTTCCCAGACTTTTCACCCTCTACGTTATAAATTCCTGAGATGTTCAGAGATTTTTGACTGGGACTTTCAGTGCATTTCAGGGAATTCATCACATAGAAAATAGCAATAGGGAATAAAAGAAAGAACAAAGCATGTCTCGATCCAGCTTTTTTTTAACTTCAAATCCGATACAGATCCCGGCCTATCAGAGCATGTGTTAAAGTTGAAAGTTATTTATCTACTAACTTAGTTGTCAGACTCATGTTGAACGGGGATTTACTCTGATAACAACTTAATGGTTAGGACACAGACCTGTGGGCTCGTGTGGGATCGGATTTAAGAAAAAAAAACTGGATCTGAAGGTGCCCAGGACACATTGAGGGGTGACATTGCAGAATAAAGTTGTAACCAGCAATGTTTGATAAGAACATGTTCTTTAGCATGTTGGGTGGAAAGTCTTCTCTTCAAAACTCTTGAGATGGCAGCTTTCTAAACTTCTATGTGTCGCAGGTGAAACGGTTTGTGCCTTGGGAAAACTGCTTCAAAATGGTCAGATTTTTGTTTTACTTTGAGCAGATCAACCTGCAACTGAGGGAGCACAGAGTGTCTCACATATTTTAATTCAACTATTCGTTTGTATCATGGATTCCTGACAAGAAAAACCTTTTTTTGTCTCTTCCTGCTTTTGGCACCATTTATAGAAATCAAGAAATCAGATATTTGAGCCTCTGATATTCTAAAAGACCAAAACACTCATTTGAGTACATCATTTATAGAACCAAGAAAAGTTCAGTTAAACCAAATCTGGAAAAATGTGGAAAAACCCAAAATATCCTCATTCCATAAGTAGATTTCTTTTTACGAATGATCTGTATTGACTTATTTATCTATCATACATATTTTTAGATTCATTTCAGGATCAGTTCACAGACAAAATGTTCAAGAAGAGATGAAAATGCAGAGGTTACATTTTCAATAAGTAATCACAGTTTGCTTTCCATGGTAAAGCGAGATGCTCTGGCTTTTTAAAATCCCTCTGTCTTGGGAGTTGAACATCTGTATCTTCATATGATTAAGCTTTATTCTTTTCCCACTGTTTTCCTCTCAGTCAAACTGCTGTAAACCTTCCCCCATCAGAGAGGAGCCCAGCTGGTTTCATTCCTGCAGCCTCTAATTTGAGTGCTTTGTCGATAACCATGTTTCATTAAGAGATCAATATGTTCTCGTTTTTATCCGGTGATTTAGCACCTTTTCTAAATTTAATAACTAGTTTCAAACGGGGCCTAGAAATGAAATGGAAAGATTAATTACAGCGTAAACTATCAGTGGGTATTTAAACTGATTGATTGGCTTTACGTTAATGACCCCGCTGTTGAAAAGCCCATAAATTAATCGGCTGCAGTCGCAAATACGCGTTTGTGTTCTGACCTTAATTTATAGAGCTCCAGTGTTGAGGTGCACTGAGGCGTGATTTAAGGGTGCAATTAGCCACAAAGGACAAAAATAAGCGTGGTTAATTATGTTTCTTTTTGAATGTTGGGTATTGGAAAGCTGCTTTGGAGCAATCAGTCATAATTTATTTCGACTGTTTGAAGGATTTCTTTGGAGAGCGTGGAGCTTTTCTAAATGGTGGCGCTGGGAGGAATATTGAGAAATGAAGTTGTCCTCATCACTCAACCGATCAACAGCAAAGGCGGTCTGTAACCAGCAACCTTGACGGGGTTTTTCCTTTCACCGGCTTCATTCTCCACCTCCATTTCAACCTGAATGGCAATAATTAGTCATTCGGAATTGACCAGCAGAAATGTGGTGAAGCGCAGATTCACAGATGAATAATGAGGCCGATTCAGATTAGATTTAAAGGATGATTTCTCCTCACAGGGGATTTGTACAAATTCAGGAGAATATGTTAGTTTATATTCAGTAGTGTAAATAACCGATAAAAGCCCACGAAATCCAAAAGTAGACTTTTTTTTTTTCAGATGAATGGTTTTCAGCCCTTTTTCGTCTTGTATCTATGGATTGGAAATGCTGCCTAACCCCTGAATCATTCTCCAGCTGCACAGTAATTGTATAAAACTTTACTGGCACTCATTTAAAAAAAACAATCAGTCACACTTTTGCCTCCATGAAAAACAAAAAAAAAACAAATGCCGCCTTTAGCTTTCGTGCGTCTGTCCTGGACGGAGCTGTTTGTGACAGCCTGTTTTTGGGCTTTCATTTATCACCAGGAGCTGAAATCCCTCTCCAGACAGGTAGGCAGGGAGAAGACTTTCCCCTAATATTTTTCTTTTCAATCGAAATCATCCTGAAGGTCAGCTGACTCATCGCCGCTGCGGAGCTCTTATGCCTCCTCAGGGCTGGAAAAGCAGAGTCCCAGCACTCCAGATTCCTTTAAGTGTGCATCAAAATCAGTAAGAGGAGACTCAAAAGATGTTTGCCCCAAAAGATGTCGCTATGACAAGTAAATGGATGCTCAAATCTGCCGCCATGGAAACCGTCTCCTCCTGTTCCAGCTCTGAGTGACTCCGCTCTGTGGGCGTTTGTTTTGGACACGGATGTCCATGTCCATGAAACAACCCTGCACCTCCCGGCCAATCAGAGCATGTGTTAAAGTTAAAAGTTATTTATTTTACTTACGTAGTTGTCAGACTCATGTTTGAACAGGGATTTACTCTGATAAGAGCTTAATGGTTAGGACTCAGACCTGTGGGTTAGGAGATGCTAATGCTAATGCTAGTGTGGGATCGGACTTTAAAAAAAAAACAACTGGATAAGATCAGAGAGCTTTATTGATCTCACAGTGGAGAAATTCACTGGTCACACATCGGTTTAGTGTTCAAAAGGAGGAAAAGGTGCATTATCTGGATCTAAATTTTTCTCCTGCCGGCCAATAAGCACTTTTTTGCGAATATGGGGGGCCGATCCAATCCAGATATGGGATCGGGACAGGCCCAGTGCAGATTGCAATGGGAGTGGAATCAATAAAGCATGTTTTCTTCCGCTCTGTTCAGGTGCTGAGGAGCCTGCTGGTGGGAGACAGCGGAGGACTGGGCCGTGGACCGGATGGTGAAGGGGGACGGGATGTTTGGTACTTTGTTGAAGGAGTAGAAGAGGTGAGCGTCCTCCCGGCGGCCATTAGAGGCGCTGTAGTTACATCACATCTGTTTTTAGAGTTCCATCCACATACCTGTGGACGCCAAAGACATTCCCAGGAAAGACTTAAAGACATTTGTACGATTTTGACTAGGGATGTCCCGATCCAGCCTTTTTCACTTCCGATCCGATCCTGATTCCGGCCTATCAGAGCATGTAGTAAAGTTTAAAGTTATTTATTTACTTACTTAGTTGTCAGACTCACGTTGAACAGGGATTTACTCTGATAACAACTTAATGGTTAGGACACAGACCTGTGGGTTACAGATGCTAATGCTAATGCTCGTGTGGGATCAGACTTAAAAAAAAAAGGGATCTGGAGTCTGGATCTGCATTTTTCTCCTGTTTTTTGCAAATATCAGATCAGGACAAGCCTAGTTTTGACGTTTTCAATCTTAGATTATCTAAAATTTAAGTGCACCATTGACTATGTTTAACAGTCTGAATCTAGTCCAGAGGAGCTTTGTATCCTACAACTCTGGTCTGACTGTTTTCATTCCAATTTGGTTCTGACTTGCCTAATTTTTTTCCCCCGTTGTGTATTTTAAGCACATTTTTATGTCAAAATTCAGCTTCAGCTACTGTTCACTTTCTCTTCAATAAATCAAAACGGGTAAACAGAGAGGAGGTTATTTTCTAAATGACTTTCATCCACACTCTGACTGTGACCTTGTTTGTAACGAGGTCTAGTGTTTGTTTCAATACGATGGCGCACTCCATGTCTCCCGGAGCCTCTCCTGCATGCAGATTTCTTCTTCACTTCATTCCACGGACAAATTAAATGGAGCATCTTGGACTCGTGTGTCCCCGGTGAAGAAGGGCCCGGTCTTATTTCTGATTACATTTATAATCAAGTCTGTCACGAGGGGCTTCAGACCTACAGTTTTCCACCTAAAATCCATGAATCGTTCTGATGGTAAGAAAGGCAGGACTCTGTTAACCAGCGGTGGGTCCATTAAAGCCATAATTTATTCGGAATTGTCACCCAATATTTCACCGATGATGCTCGAGGTAGTTATGCCACATGGCCCTGGTGTTACACCGTCGAGCTAACAGGGATGTAAGTTTTCTCTATTTAGTTTTCTCTATTTCAGTTTTTCTCATTGTTTGCTCTGATGGTAATAGAGGGGAAATGAAGGGGAGGCTCTCAGGAAAGGAAGGCAGAATATCTAATGGGTTTGACATTAGCTCAAACTCCAGGCATTTCCAGCCATTTTTTTCTGCTTTGCACCTGTTTAAAGCTTTAGCATAAGCTTATTTCTGTCTACCTGTTTGGAAAAGGATGGAAATTAATTTTTATAATGCAGCCATGTTATTTATTTATTTATTTTGGACACCACATGAAATAAGTTAAAACATAGCAAACATAAAAAATGTTATCTTCATTGCATTCATACAGTGCAATGTACATTTTTGAGTAAATATTATCATCTCATGAATAATAATTACAAACCTTGGAGAAGGTCTTTGGAGAAGCGTTCAATGCTTGCTCAAGGTCAGGGATAAGTCCCTGCTTCAGGTGGAGGAGTTTTAAGTATCTCTGAATCTTGTTCTTAGCGATGGCAGGTTGGAGAAGGGCAGGCAGACGGGGGCTGACTGCAGAGAAGCTTTCCATTTACTGCCCTGTCTTTGTTCCAGCCCTTTAAGAATGGTCACAAGTTCTGGGCGGTGAGAGAAAGAATGAGGTCGCTGAGACGGGTTTCCTTCAGAAGGAAAGATGGACTCCAGGCCTGTTCATACTCTGTGAACAGATGGATTTGTGGTGTGCTCTCAGTGTGGTAATAAAAGAAACAAAGTTGGTTTCTCCCTGGTCATCACACACATCACAAGAAACTCCTGCAAAGCCTCTATCACACAAGTTTTTTTGGACACCACATGAAAGAAAAATATCAATGATGTGTCAAACAAGATACCCGAACTCCTAAATCTGAACGTTGAACAAAATAATCTGTTTTCAATTCAAATAAATGGTTAAGCCCAAAATAGGAAACTGATGTATAGAAGTCCCCAAATATTCAGTGTTTAGTGGTACAACCTGACCAGTGAGTAGGGTTGTCAAAAGTATCAATACTCAAAAAAGTATCCACACTAAAACGTGGTATCCGGATACGATACTAATTTTCAAAAGTATCTATACGCGCGACGCTGACCTGCTGACGCTGCGCCCCTTCTCTCTGATTTATTTATTTACATTGTTTGTGATCATTAACGTGGCGTTAGCCTTGAATTGCTAGCTGCGGCTAATGGCTAATAACAACACGCCAACATTAATCAAGTCCGTTTGGCTGCAGACTGCAGGAAGCCAAGGATGGATAGCCAACTCCCCCACATCCAAGTCGGCCATTTTGATTAGGTCACCAATAGGATGATCCCAGGCATGAAAATCCTAATTGCTTCATGGCACTATAGACATTAATTTAAAAATAGTTAAATTAATCTTGCAAAACACTGAATTCAACTTACGTAATATTATGTTAAAATAGTGTATGTCAAATAGGTTTGTACAATAAGTCCAAACTAGTTTAACCAAAAATACTTATTTCTCACAATTATGAAGGGTCAGGGTTAGGGTTAGGGTCATTAATGTGGGCCACCGGCCACGATAACATCAGTAATGGGTAACTTTGAAACCAAAGACACTCGAAAATGGTATCGAGTATCGGTATCGAGTTGAAAATTTTAGTATCATGAAAACCCTACCAGTGAGCAGCAAATCTTAAAAGCCTGGAATATGTCCACCCTTCCTCTGACCACAGTCACTCTGATGGTATTAAACGTATATTTTCTTTGTAGTGAGAGAAGACGAGCACCTGGCTTGACCCGCATCTCAAAGTTTGCCTTCATTTTTCCCCT
>JABUIW010000020.1:506169-538303 GCA_013363375.1 Menidia beryllina
TTTTAGATGGTCCAGGTTTTATTTGTTTTGCTCCTCTGTGGGCCCAAAAACAGTTAGAAGCTGCTTCCTCTTGAAAACAGTGACACCTTGTGGACAAAGCAGGCATTACAAGTGTCCAGACAAGAAGGCCGCAGCTTAAAAACCCAAGAAACCTATACGGCCTCGTTTATTGTGACAAGTTTAAGGAAAAAACATAAAAAAGTGCTGCTGTTTTTTTCTTATAGATCTTCCCTTACTGTGTGTTTCTGCTCATTGTTGATAGAAGCCCATTTGTTCTGCCCATCAGTCAAGGATTTTCTGTTAGTTATTCCCACCTTAAATGTTTTAATGTAATGGGATGTAAATGAATAGCAGGTTCTACGCAGAGACCAGAAGGCAGGACGGGTCATTTGTGGGACAAACTCAGTCTTTAGTAAATTACTCACCGTGAACTGAAATCCAAACGGGCCAGAGTCCAGGCAGAAAATAACAAAAGATCTGAAACAGCTGCGTGGTAATTAGCAACTCTGACCTGGTGTGAAGGAAGCAGAGTGTGTTTTGTTCCTAAATCCATCTGAAAGCAAAGAGAAAGAGCTAACGAACACAAGAAAACCAAGATGAATCAGTCAAAAAAAGATTAATTATTCAATTTGAGATTTTATTGGATAGCGTTCGATCAATTCTTAAAACTTGTTTGTATTTATTTATTTAATCATAAATCATGGTTGCATACCAATACTGAATCAGGTAAGTCTTGTCTTTATTTCACATTCAACACCATTTGGAGCAGAACTTCTGTTCTCCTCCCCCCACGCTTTGCATTATTGTGGATTTATTCAATATTGGTTTTGCTGGGTTTTTTTTAAATAATTTAAACATTTCCCAGGTCTGTCAATGATTACACCAACCCACCTGGTTAGTTTCCTTTCCGATACAGATTTGTCTTGCATGAGAGCAGATTTCAAACGAATTTGAGAGTACTTAGCAACACCAGGCAGCCACATTTAAACGCTGGTAAACTCAAACTGACACTTCTGATAATTAAACAGCCGGAGGTGGCACAGACACTGTGATCAACTTTGTAACTGTTTAGAAAAACTACAGAAAAACTCTTCAGCAAATCTAACCGATACACTAAAGAAAAACTTCTCATTTTGGGAAAATCCATTTCAGTATGGATGGCATGTCCCATGTTCTCGCCCGGTTTTATGTTCACATGTCAGGACGATCGCTCAGAGGAACATCCCGTAGATGTGATGACTCAACGGTATGTGGGAGAATTTCTGCCCTGAATGTGTTAGCCGTCTCAGAAGGGAGAGGTCGGACACCTCGAATGTTCTGCGACTCCGACCAGCTGGGAGTGGCTCTGTGCGTGAGCTTTGTGGAAACCAGCTGCAGGAGAATTAACAAAGGCAACTGGGAGAAAACGGTCAGAACAAGTCCAGACAATGGCTCTAATGTCTTATTTCTAATTTAGCAGAAACCTGTTGGGGTGAGTAGTAGAGAGAGGCCCCTACAGGAAGTTAAAGTAACACTTCATTTGATTCATCCCCAAACTATATATTTTTTTAAAACAGCTGAACAAATCATGTAACTATTAAAACAAGCAAGCTGGAACTGTATCAGACATTAACTTTAGGAGAAGAATAGACATGAGGAGACAACTGTGGAGCTTGAAACCAAAAACGGGGGCAACCAGGATTACTAGGAGTCAAGGAGTCATGGCATTAGAAAACTCACAACCAAAATTGTATGGGTTAAATACAAATAAGAAAAAAGAGAATTAAGATAAGAAATGAGGAAAAAAAAACTATCAACTCTGATAGAAAGAGAATACGCTCACACTCTTAATGTGATCCTATCCTAAACGTCTTCTGAAGGGAAACAGATCCATCTGAAGGCCAGTCGTGGTGATCTGAGATGTGGGCGGGGCCAGATGAGCTCATTCACAGAAAAAAAACAGAGAAAGTAAAATCACAAGTCCTTTCTAAGCCATCAGGGCATTTTTCTAAGCAAAACCGAATGGGTAACTCATCTAAAGCGGCAGCAGACTTCTGAATAGATGTTCAGTTTTAGAAGTACGAAATAATTTATTTTTTATGCCCTTTTAACTGAGAAGAGGGAACTTCTCCCTCAGATCAGACTGTTTTCTTCACTCCTTGTTTTCTCCGGAGGACTCCACATGTGACTCTGTTTACACTGTACAGAGGGAATGTCTTGATGAATTACACATTAAATGCATTTGACCTGTTTAATGCTAACTGACCCGGTACACAATCCACACCGACTCCTTAGCAGACGTCAGGCAACTGCTGAGTCATTTCCTTAAGATTTAAAATCCCGGAGTGCCAGGATGGGATTAAAGCTAAAGCACAACAGGCTGGTTCAAATGGACACTTCTCTTGGCTTTTTCTTTTTCTTTTTTATGATCATTAATCTTGAAGTGTTGAGGTTATAAATCCAAATGTTTTGCTTGATTTATTTCAAGAGCATTCACCTAACTTGTAAACAGAAGCCTGGTTTTAAAGATAAATTATTAAACTTATTAGTTTCTCCTAAGCGTTAAAGATTAACCATTAACCAACTCTCAGGTTTAAGTTAAACCAGCAGAGTACTTATTACAGTAGGTTTGTGTCTTGATTTTTTTTTTTTTTAATTTTTTTTTTATTATATATTTTTTATTTATAATTTTTTTATTATTACTATTTATTTATTTATTTACATTTTTTATTTATTTTTAATTTTAATTTTTTTTTTGTCTCTTGATTTAAAGTGACATTCACAACAGTGTATGGTTAACTTTTTATCTGCTTCGTGGACGAACCGCAGAGAAACATCTCCCGCCTGGTGTTCCACTTCCTGATTCTCCCGGCGTGTTTGCCCTCACGGCCGCAGAGTTTAAACTAGATAACACACTCTGGGCTGTGTCTGCTTCCCCGTCGCTCTTGAGATCAGATGGCGACCTGTCAGTTACACGCCAGAAAGGAGCTCTGTTGACTTTACGTCCACACAGATTCACGCCCTTTATTCAGAGCGTGGCCTTTATCTGCACAACGCCCGAAACTCCGATGGCCCCACAGCTCAGGGCTCTCCTCTGCTATGTATGATGACAGGCTCTCTGGAATTTAAAAGAAGAAAGGAATTTTTACCCAATAGCTGCTTTGCTTTTGTTATTGAGGTTAAACCTGTCCTACAGGCCGGGTTGTCATCCGGGTGACGACTGAATTATGTCACCACAAGAAGAACTCTGTTTTTGTTTATTTATCCTTTTCTTTTTTGCTCTTTTGGCCACAATGTGGATATGTTAGAAAAGTAGTGTTAAAGTTGGTGGTTTTAAGGTTATCTTTACTTAATAGAGAAAAAGTCAAATGAATCATTTTTTTTTCTTCTTGTTGCCAAACAAACACCTTCCACTTCCAGGGAGGCAGGTGGAAGCGGTGGAAGGAGGGGGCGGCGCAGGATATTCTGGATATTCTCGCCGGGTTTGAAAAGGGAGGAGATGAAGGGGTGGAACTGTAAGGCATGGCAACGCGGGCTTATAAAGACACGGACGCACCGTGTCTGAGGCTGAGTTCAGCTCTCCTTCTCACAGAGCACCAGCACCTGGGCGAAGCCATGCTCAGCCTCATCAAACTGCCGCGAGTCTTCACCATCAATCAGGTGCCCAAAGTAAGTCCGGTTTCACTCCAAATCTAACACATCTGAGCTGGAAACGTACGATTAGTTGACCTTAGCTGTAGCTTTGGATGCTCTAATGTATCCACAACATGAGAGAGAGCCGTTTCTATTTCCCAAATTCCATCTTTTCTGGAACTTTTTGCCGCTTTCGGTTAGTTTATCGACAGAGATCTCTAAAAATCCAACAGTTATTTATCATTTGTTTATCTCTGACATACATTGGTTGTGTTGGGACTAGTATTGTTGGGTTTGTTTTGCCTTTAGGGTGAGAAAGCACAACCAAAAAAGTCAAATTTGTCTCTGTAACCAGGTTTCTCCGTCTTCAGGTTTTCCATGAAGACAGCATCATTTCGGGGTACCGGCACCCTCGGAGTTCGGCAACAGACTGCATCCTCAGCCTCTTTCAGCTGACCAATGAGACGCTCAACATCTGGACGCACTTTCTGCCCACATGGTAAGCTGACAGATGTGTGTAAGCTATGTGGTTTTTGGTTCTTTGGTGGGAGGACAAATGGTGAGACACCTTGCATTCAATCTGTTATGAACAAAGTAAGGAGGTTTGTTTTTGTTTTTTTTAAAATCCCATACCTCCTTTTTGCACAAGGAAACGTTGGTTATGTAACAAGCAGAACCATCTAGAAAGTCTTGCACGTTTCAAGAAAGGAATCTTGCACTGCGTGTAGTTTTGCTGACAGACCTACAATGCGGAAAAGCAAATCATTATTCAGTTTTGTTTCACTTTTCAGCTCTCCCTCATGGATCCCAGTCTTTGTATGATCATGAATCTACTTTTCATGGTTTAAACAGATCCCACTTTACATCTTTATTTATCCTTTTTTTGACTAATGCAGGAAATCCCTCAGCCAAAATTCTCAGGTCTTAATCTGTTAACAGTAATATGTGAGTTTCTGTTTGATAGTTATCTCTAAAAGCTGACACTGTCACTGCAAGAGGTGAAGTTGTAAGTATTCATAAACCAAAAAGACTTGTTTGTTTCTCATCTCAACAAAAGTCTGAAGCCAAAACACTGGAATCGGCGCTGTAATACGAGAGGAAGTGAATACACAGGCAGGTTTGTTGTGAAATCAACATCGCAGCAACACGGAGGATCCCACAGACCTCCCGCTGCCTCACAGCGGTCCCCTCACACACACGCCTCAGGCTTACATAGAAATCGCTCTGTGGTTATACAGTTCATGCCACACATTCACATCACAGGGTTCAGTGTGACCTGGGTACCAGAAAAGTTCAGTTTAATTGTGTGTTGTTTTATTAGTTTTTTTTCTCCCTCGAGTCAAAACATGTCAGGATTGGTCTACCAGGCTAATGTGGTTCCTCAGATAACTTGGACACCCCTAAACTAAGTCCCAGATTGAGGGTAGTCATTCTTACACTGAGTTTAGACCCAAAGAGATCTGGAGTATTTACCGTTTATTGTTGTTTATTTGTTTGGATCCCCATTAGCTGTCAGTAATTTGACAGCTACTCTTCCTGGGGTCCTTTTTTAAAATTATATAGATACACAAGACGTATCAAATGATAACATCATAAGAACAATTATACATTTCAAATGATTTCACCTTACATTACAATCTGTTACACAAATATTCATGAATTAAGGCTTTCGACAAAATATTTTTTTTAGAAGTGTTTTAAATGCACCTTTCGTAGTAGCAGTCGAGATGTTATGAGGCAGTTTGTTCCACAGAGTATCTCAACACAGAGGTTCTTTCTAAATCGATCTGGGAGCTATGTTTTTGTCTCCTCTTCTGTATTTGTTCGACATCAGAACGTGGAGGCATAACTTTTTTGCCGCCCGGTCACTGACGTCCAAATGCCTGCACGCGTTTCCATGCGTGGACGGGAGGTTTTTAAAGTTACTGCAGAAGTTTTTCTGCTCCCTCCGGCCACGCTGCGCTTCCTCCCCGCTGATGCTGGTTGCTTTGACTTCAGCGTCCGGGGAAAAGGCGTGTGTGTGTGTGTGTTTGGAATATGCTGAGGGAACGTGAGTGTTTGTGTCTGGGGGCTGAGCGTAGAGCTAAAGGCCGGGCACTAATGAGCAGATCTGTGCTCCGGGCTTTCATACATACTGCTATTAGTTAAGTACTCACCACCTCTGAGATGTTTAGACGAAGGACACACTCCTGAATGAGACCATAAGTCTAAGTCACAATGTGTCTTTTCTATTGATGCATGTATTGTAGTTTAGCTGATTATTCATGATGAATAATTGTTTTCTGTCACCTCACAGTAAGGAGCTTTTTTTCTGTTATGTAAATGATAATTTCTTCTTGCTCTGAGCTTTTTTGTGTTCACTGTTAAATATCTGCTTTTGGAAACCTTTGTGATTGTTCTATTGGATGATACTTTTTAAAGACTTCACAAGCAAAACTGTTCAGGATGAAAATGACCTGATGTTTTGTTAGGAGTTACACCTTTTTATCACTTTCTATCACTTTTTATCACTAGTCTAATTGGATGATACTTTTTAAAGACTTTTCAAGACTTGGTCGAATTGGATGATACTTTTTAAAGACTTCACAAGCAAAAATGTTCAGGACTAAAATGACATGATGTTTTGTTCGGAGTTGATCTTTTTAATCTTCAGTCTAATAACTGATAATCCAGATTATATTTGACATTTTGCAAACTTTAAAAAAAAAATCTGGTTCTCTGGAAAAATAAATCCTCCCATAGCATTAAAAAAGTGATATAACAAGTAAGACAAAGGTATTACACCTGGTCAATTATTAGAAAAATGAGCCCGTGTTTGGCTGTACACTACACACACTGAGGTCTGGTAGCTGTGTTCTGTCCTTTAATAATTATGACGAAAGACGTTCATTAGGAATGAAACGTTTAACCCTTTTTTTTTGTTAGTTTGCTTTGTTTTTTTGTTAGTTTTTTTTCTTTTTTCGGCGTGGATTCTCCTGAGTTGTCATGCGGCTGAAGGGTCTCCCTCCTTGCAGGTACTTCCTGTGGAAGCTGGCCAGCGTGGTGCTGATGCAGACGGCCTGGCAGGACCCCTTCACCTGGCCCCTGGTGGTCTTCCTCCTCTCCTGCTGCATCTATCCGCTGGCCTCCAGCTGCGCCCACACCTTCAGCAGCATGTCGGCGCGCGCACGCCACATCTGCTTCTTCTTCGACTACGGGGCGCTCAGCTTCTACAGCCTGGGTAAGCACCTCGTCTTCTCTGTGAGGAGGCTCTCTGGAGCCGGTTGTCACGACAACTCTGAGCTGCTTTCTGCTTTGTGGCCTAAACCTGGAAACATTCTTGGCAGTAACTCGGCCAGATGTGGTACGAAACGGCTTAAGTGAGAAACAGGAATGTCTTTTAGGAATGCTGTCAGTTTGGACAGCATTCCTAAAGAGAGGTGTCTGTTGATGAAAGCATGACAAAAGAACTTCAGCATGCACATCCTCCCACAAACTTTTAGAATATTGTGAGGATCACCTTTATTTTGAAACGAGGATCAACTAAGATCAGTGTGATGTCTTCATTTTAACCCTTTAAAGCCTGATCCAAGAATAAAACAGAACAGAAAATCACTTTTTTTTTTTGTTTTAAATCTTTATTTGGCCTTTTAACAAAAAATGCAAAAAGAAAAAACAGAAATACATTTTTTATATTAATAATTTATTACTATGTGATGGGTCAAGATTATTTTTGTGTAGTCTTCTGCCCCCTGTTATCAGGCGTATCTGATTGTGTACAATAGGATTTTGAGCAAAGTTTTAACCATTAAATTATGCAAAAGGTGTCAGACGCAAAACATTTCAGAAACGGTATGAATCAAATATGATACATTGTGCATTACAGGGTTAAATGCAAACTGAATTGATTTATTTTTCTTGTTTGGTGTCTGTTTTGTTCTGTAGGGTCAGCAGTGGTTTATTCGGGCTACATTTTCCCCGACAAATGGGTGAACAGCTCCTTTCATCGGTACTACGTCCCCATGGCCGTGTTAAACACTGTCGTCTGCACCGCCCTGGCCTGCTACTCCAGGTACGCTGACAAACCCATTTTTGACCCAGAGAACACAACCAGTCCTTTAAAAAAGGAATAAATGTGTACTTATATGGCCCTTTTCCAGCGGTTTTCCACCTTCGGGGACCTCCACCTGTGCTCTAATTTCCTCATGTGTCTCATAAAATCATTGCATGAATACAAAAACAGAATCATTTTAACTGACTATTAAGAAACATGGAAATGTGGTTTTAAGAGAGCATTAAGAAGCAGAGAAATCTAAATTTAACTTAAACCTGGATGTTTTTTGGCCAGAAATTTATCTACCACATAACCTTGCATGGTTTAAATTTTTTTTTTTTATATACATAGTTTACTTTTTTTTAATCATGTTTCTATTCCAAAATGTCTTTTACAATCTAAAACTCAGTTTAGAGGCTCTTGTCATTTCTGAGCCACTGTTCAATGTCTTTCTTTTAAAACGTTGATAAGTCATTTGTTTTCTCATTGCCTGGATGATGCTGGTTTGGTATTCATTCATTTTTTCCTACTATTCAGGCTTGGTGTACCATTTCTACACTACAATCATGATGTTGTGAAAAGGTAAGGAAAATGAATTTGCTAATGGGGAAAAATCAGATCTTTCTGGTCCTGTCATTTTTTTCTTCCTCCTATAAAGAATAAGATGTCATCTTTAGCATTATGTATTGACTTGTTGATGAACTGCAGCCTACAGATATTTCTAGAAGTGGAATCAAAGGTGTTGTTGAGCAAAGTTGCTTTTTAATGCAATGGGTGTTGCCTCACAGAGAACGAGGAGACCCACCCAAAACATCTCCTGGCCTTTGGTGCCAGTTTGAGCTGCTGACGTAAAGAGAAGCAGCACTTTATGTCAGACTGACTTCAGATTGAACTAATCTAGTGCTATAAGATATTTGGAAATGTGCAGCTGGAAGAGATTAGAACTTACTTCGTAGATTAAACTCTATTTACATTTATTAACATTAATCTGTTTCTGTACTCTTTGTTAATGATAGTAACTCCATTTGTTTAAAATGATTATGCTATTGTGTAATTTGCAAATAAGAGACTGGAGTTCAGCCTTATCTCTTTGTGTTTCTATGTAATGTTTCTTTTTCTTGTACAAGTCATGATGACACTGAGATTTGTCTTTATAGATACTCACATTTACAACTCAATGTCATCTTCTTGGAAAAATCTGTATTTTTCTTTTTCAATTTCAGATTCCCTGAGTGTCAGAGTCCAAAGTTCAGCAAATCTCTGCGGGTTGTTGCCTTTGCCTACCCGTACCTGTTCGACAACATTCCTCTGTTCTACAGGGTAGGGCCACCAACCCACACCCGGCACACCAATGTCTGCATGTTACACTCAGTTTTCAGAAAGAAAACATCTACATTCACAGTTCTATATTTAGCGGATGCTTTTATCCAAAGCAGTTTTGGAGAGAAGAGGGAGAATTAACTATAAAATAATATTGGGACAATGGTCAAAGAACAAGTTTACCTGTGGGGGTTTTCTTCCTTTTTAAGTTAATAAGGTTGTCTATTGTAAATTTTTCTTTTGTCTGATTTTTTTCTTCTTTCTTTTATCCCTAACCTTTCAAAACTATAAAGTCTGAGAGACCCATTTACTCTTTGAGCTGTTTGAATGAAGTTGGAATAAACAGATTTTGTGATTTACAAGAGTTACAAACATGAGTCACACAATGTTCTGCATTAAGATGGTTAAAGAAGAAGAGCCATCCATGATTATTAGAGTAATCTACCAAGCTGTGTGCTTAAACTTTACCGTATACTGATCAGCTAGTGGAACTACCCACAGCACGCAGACAGATACCCCAATACATGTCTTCCTCTACCAACTAGAAAACTCCAGATATTTGCTTCTGCCTCGACATTGGCACCAAAACGTAGGCATCAAATATACAGCCAAGCTGGTAAAACCAAAGTCAGCTTGGGTTGCTAACATGATTTTCACAAGCTATCAAGTTATTTTGATTAAAAAACCCATGGCAGGATTTAGCTAGAAGGATTGTAGAAACTACTTTTCTATTAATTGACTATATCATTTTAACTCAAGGGCCGTGATCCACTGATCTTGGTGTTTTGAACAACAATTTACAGATAATTTTTAACTGACTTTTGTAACAATATTCTGAGTCTCATCAATTAAACCTCCAATTAAAAAGTCAGAATGCAAATCATTAAACAAGTGCTGTGGAGAACAATTGGCCAGGACATATCCTGTGTCATCTTTTTGCTGGAGGCGGTTATGTGACTGTAGCACAATGACAACAAACAAAAGACTTTCCTTCATATGCTTTTAAAGTGAGAAAACATTGTTAATCGACGTTACCAGGAAATCATTTCAAAATGTAAGGTACAATAGGCCTTTGGCTCTACAAAATGATTCAGCCATGAACTAATTTGAGGTAAAAAAAAAATATGTATATATAATTTTGCTTAAGGTCATTTTATGGTTTAATTTAAACAAAACCTAGCTGACCACAAAGCTGTTCTGCATTCTCCATGTTCGTTCTCATTTGGAAAATGTGGATGAGCTGACCTGTGATTGGTGCATTCTCAGGTGTTCCTGTGTGCAGGAGAAGGCTGCACAGACAACGACACCAACATCCTCCACTACAACCACATCGCCCTGGCTTTCCTGACGGGTTTTCTCTTTGCCACACATTTACCCGAGCGTCTGGCACCCGGCAGCTTTGACTACATAGGTACGACTCGTGTGAATGGCGGTGATTGTATACTTGTTGTTAACAGTTGAAGAAGCGACTCCTTCGCCGAGTTGGTCCCCAGAGAGCTTTACCCCCCACCCTGCGGATTCCCTCAGCTCTCACCCTGCTGTGCTTTTTTCCCTTTGTGTTTATCAGACACGATGTGCATGTTCTCATTGCTCTCACTTCTGTTTTTTACTCACAGCCGGCATGTTTCTACAAAAACAAAAAGACGATTAAGGATTTATTAGCTAAAGGGACTGACTTTAAGAGAAAAACAATAAAAAATATATATATTTTTGACGACAGAAATTGCCTTCATTACTTATTAACATTGGCTTCTCTTGCACTTTTTATTGCTGATTCTACACATTTCTGTGTTCAGATAGAATAAAATAGATTATGTTGTCAAAGTTGGCTATGGTGTTAGTTTAAAAAAAAAAAGGTAAAAATAGATAAGATCATACATGCAGCCTTTTGTCACAGCAAATATTTCCGTAAACGACAGGCTTATTTCTAACCAAAAATTTACTAAAGAACAAAAAGGTGTCTCCGTATATGCAGTTTGAAAGCTAAGCAAGATAAGATCATCAAAATAAAAAATAAGATATTCCACGTGCTGACATGTTTGAATATGTATTGGCAGTGATACTGTATCTTGCATGAGCGGTAATAGATTAGTTTCTACGATTTCAGTGCTCCGTCATGCATTAAGGAGCATCTACTGTAAAAATCACATTTGGTGTCAAAGTTGTTTTGCAGCTCGAGTCCAAAGCAAAGTTTCAGATCTTACACCACAAATAGATTTTCACCATGTCTGAAACACTGGCTGACTCATTAAAATGTATTCTATCTTTTTTGTTACACATTGTGAAGGTATGCTAATGCCTAACCACCTCTGGATTTGTGCCAATGTGAATATTTGGTCTGTGGTGGAGGCGATGATTCATCCGTCCTGTTTGTGCTGACGTTTGTGGCTGGACTGCTCCCTCTGCAGGTCACAGCCATCAGCTGTTCCACGTGTGCGCCATCCTGGGCACCCACTTCCAGATGAAGGCCCTGGAGCAAGACATGGCGACGCGTCGGCCCTGGCTGGCTTCAAACTCCATTCCCATCTCTTTTGCCAACTCGCTGGGTCCGGCTCTGCTCTGCGTGGTGGTGAATTTGATCATCATTGCACTCTTCAGCATACCTCTTATCTCTGCCCCGGCGTGCCAAGAGAGGAAACAAGTCACAGACACAAAGAAAGCCCCGGCCAGACTCTGCTCCTGCCACTGAAAATCGGCTCCACGAGTAACGGATGAATTAAAGGAGCGCATTGTGACAATGCAAAACTACTGTGTTCACACAATTGAAGGTCACAGTTCAGAAATCCTTCTGATGGCAGCTGTTTAATGTGTTGGAAAACCGCAGGAATGAAATGTACAAGCTGCACAAAGACCTTCCACTCTTTAGAAAAGTAACAAAGAATTATTTGACTCAATGCGTTATGAATTTAAAAGTTTCAAAGGAGAGCTAGACAAGGTGCAGGCTGGTGCTTTTATATTTATTAAGATATTTCTATGCTGAGTTTTCTGATTTCCACTGATGTGGTGTGTGAAGAGACTGTCCAGAACAAAAAGGTTTCCATGTACATATTTCCCCTTTAGTTTTTAACTTTAGGAATGAATTGAGGCGCTGTGCCGTCTCATATTCATAACTGTAGCTGCACTCTGCCCTTTTTGAATTGCACTATTTGGTTGTGACAGACACCAAATAACCAGCAGAGTAGATACCTCATAACTTAAAAGATCTGTTACTGATTGCGTTGGTATTCTAATCTGGGTTTGTTGTTTAAGATTAATTTATTTCCGTTATATGAGTAATGTGTCTAGAACTGAATAATGCTTGACAGGAGAAGTATTTTAGTATAAAATTATTTATTAAAAATTTTTCAAATAAACTTTAAACCAAACCTTTGCTTCGTTCATTCTGTGCACATTTTATGCAGTTTAAGTATTAAGTATTCATTTTCTATCATGTTTTGTTTAGATTAGATTTGTAAACCTTTTATTTTACATTAGGATGTTCATTTAAACCCATTAAATGACAGCATGTTTGTAGAACATTTGAAGACAGGCAAGTATTGTAGTATTACATATTTTGTATTGATAATTTTGTATAGATGAAATTATGATGGAGATAACCACACTTTAAAATGTTCTCATTCATTAAGAAAACATGTAGCGGATTTCAAGGAAAAATAAACATGAAAATACACAAACAAAATACAGGTGCTAAATAGTTAGAAATAGAGTTGGCCTCTAAAGGTAGATCCCATAACTGTCAAAGTATTTTTACTTTATAAAACATGTTTAGCAAAAAGATGTTTCACAGCTGATTACAATGGGAAGGATTCAAATTTCCCCTTGATTAAAACAATCAAAGTTTGTATAAAAAAATTACCCTACAAATCTGCGCTATCTATTTGATGGGGACATTAATGGAAGCGAAGGCGGGACTTCCGCTTCCGGGAGCTCTGCGTTATGATTGGTTGATATATTTGACCGTCTGAATGACGTGTCACAAGAGGGAATTTTCAAATCCAGAAGAAGCGGCGCTTCTACGGGGTGGCTGAGAGGAGCGATTAAACAAAAACAATGCAGAGAGCAGGGTCAGTATTGTCTTTTTCTTTTAGCTAACATGTATAAAACTCACAGGCAATGTTAGAATTACTCTAATGTTACGCGAATTCTAGGGTTTTGTAATGAGTTATAATTGTCATTATTGTGACAGGTTAGCTATGACGCGCTAGCATATTGCTATGTAGCAAACTAACAAAACCTAGTTAGCTATCAAGTTAGCATAACTGAAAATATACGAGATTAACTCCGTTACGGGTTAGAGAATATACTACAATGAAGTGTCCACCACAAGCCTATAGCATTGTAGATATGTCAACGTTGATATAATCTTTATTTTGGTTTTGAAAACCTCAATAATCCTTTCTGATGAAGTGAAGTTATCCGTCTCAAAAACATATTTGCTTTATCGTATAAACGTACGATTTGCTAAGTTATGTATACATTGATATTTTTCTGTGCCTCAGCAAAGGGAAGACTCCACGGAAGCCTGGGCCGAAAAAGGCATCCAGCATAGAGAAGGATCCAGTGGGAGTAAGTAGGCATGATTTACTCGTTAGTCATCAGACAGAAACAACCAGGCCATTCATTCACAGGAAAAAAAAAAGTTCCATTTCAGGTGCATAATGTGATAAGTCTCTGATGTTGTATAAATGTTTGAGATGTTCAAATGAAAGCTCCAGCCATTAGGCTACATGTGTAACAAAAAAAGTCATCAGTAGATGTTATGATCCCTTACATAGCAGTTAAAAACAAAATGGACTAAAATGTAGCTTATTTACAGAGCTACATTTTTTGAAATTGTTGTTTTGTTGTTTACATAATTGCCATATATGGCCTATATGGTGAACAGAGTTCACAACTCAATGAAGTGCTGTTTTTTGTTAGCTTGTTTTGGATAAAAATTGTGAGAATTTAAAAAATAAATCAAGCAGCCCTTCCTTATGGTGAAGTCACTTGGAACTGATCTCAAACTACAACTCCTCCAGGTTTACTGCCGTATCCGTCCACTTGGTACTGAAGATGAGGAGTGCTGTATTGAGATGATCAGCAGCTCCACGATTCAGCTGCATGCTCCTGATGGCCTGAAAGCCAACCGTAATGGGGAATACAAGGAGGTAAGTATGTCGCCCCCAAGTAAGTTTGATAGTCTATATTGCATATTTTTCCGCAAACTAACTCTGCTTATGTTCTCATATTTGTTGATCTTTTAGACGCAGTACTCCTTTAAAAAAGTGTTTGGTATTAACACCACGCAAATGGAGCTATTTGAGGATGTGGCCAAGCCTCTGGTCGAAGACCTCATTCACTGTAAAAACGGTAAGAGGGTTCAATGTTTTTGAGCTGCTCAGGACATTTGTTTGATCTAGGCTCTGCTAATTGATTGATATTGAAAGGACAGTGTCAAAGATTTTCAAGTTGTGTCATTTTAATGTTGTTTTTGTTCTTTGAGATCATGATACCAGTATCTCTTACATGGTTTGGCTCATGAGCTAAAAGTTGTAGGTGAGAAGAATGAAGTGAAAGCAGCTGATTTGGGAAAAAAAAAAGTTTCTAATTAGCTGCACACTATTCAAAAAGAGCGCTCCAGTTGTGCCTTGGAGAGATTATATGTTTAACCTTTATAATGTGGTGCCCTGATTGCATTCACAGGTCTGCTCTTTACATATGGCGTTACTGGAAGTGGTAAAACCTTCACCATGACAGGCTCACCGGGAGAAGGTGGCCTCCTGCCACGTTCTCTCGACATGCTTTTCAACAGCATCGGCCCTTTTCAGGCCAAAAGATTTGTAAGACTTTCATGAAGACATATTTTTTTTTATTAAGGAATGAAGGGTGTAAGACTTCTGTTTGAAATGTTTTGAATCTCCATCAGGTGTTGAAACCCGATGACAAAAATGGAATAGAAATCCAGGGCCAGGTCGACGCTCTCCTCGAGAGGCAGAAGCGAGACAGTCAGCAGTCGGTGCCCAAAACGCCGTCTTCCAGGTAGTTATCAGTGGTTTGGTTTCCCTGTTCGGTGTAATTCAGAATGGATTTATGGTCACATGTGCTCATGGACCGGCTTTGCTTTTGTCTTTAGGCAGAAGGCTGACCCAGAGTTTGCAGACATGATCAGCCCATCGGAGGCGTGCAAATCGGAGAGCATCGATGAAGACTGTTCTTACAGCGTGTTTGTGTCCTACATCGAGATCTACAACAACTATATCTATGATCTCCTGGAAGATGCTCCGTTTGACCCAATCAGACCAAAGTAAGACTCTGGAGTAGAAAACAAAGTTTTTATTTTATTTATTAATTTAGTTATTTATCTTTAACAGTCCTGTTGAAGAAATCTCTGTGCATAAAAGTAATTTGTTTAAATTATTACTGGAGCTCTTTTCGCTGTGTCTACAGCCTCTTTACAACAGAACAATAATTTAAATGTTTGTAAAAAGCTGTCTATCCGAACATTTTAAATGTTTTTACAGTGAATAAATTAATTGCTTTGTATGTTTATTAAAAACAGAAATCACATTTTTGGTAGGTGGCTTGATGGAGGCACGCAAGTTCGGAGCAAAGAGTTCGTGTATGTGAACAGTAAAACGGTGTTAGTCTCTCTGCTCAGTTTATTCATGGCAGTATTCTGGCTTTTAGATACGTCGGACAGGTCATCAGTCCGTGTTCATCCCATAATCCATACCCCCGAGAGTAGCAGATATACGACTCTCTTCCTTTGTGACCTGTTGTGGCTGTTTGCTTTAAAGCTGGACTCCCATTTGTTGTTAATGTTTAGACCAAAGAGGCTCCTGAATGGCTTGTGCTTCTGTGCAAACCCCAGTTTGCATGTATTCCCCTGAATGTTCTCTAACACCAATGTCAAGTGTTTACCTTTAGCTGCTTGTCTAACCAAAGCAAACGCACCTTGTGCTGTGGTGTTTGGATGCTGAGCCTTGGTCTTCACACGTTTCAGACCGCCTCAATCCAAGATTCTTCGTGAAGACCAGAATCACAACATGTATGTGGCTGGCTGCACTGAAGTTGAAGTCAAATCTACAGAAGAAGCTTTTGAAATCTTCTGGAAAGGTAGGCGGTGTGGTTAATCTCTTTGATAATTCGTTATATGGTGGGACATTTTGGTGAAGTCTGTTTTGTTTGGGTGTGTCTTTTCTCACTTCGTTTGATCAACAGATTTTATTTTTTTTTTTTTTTTTTTTTTTTAAATGATAGAAACCAAGAATTATTCAATTTAGGTTTTTTTATTTATTTTATTTTTTTTATTAATTTATTTTAAAGCATTCAATCAATGCTTAGTTTCCAGTGGCCATAATAAATGAATCGGGACTTTACCACTTAAACCAGCAGGACTGTTGGGATCTTGGTGGGCTTTGGTGTCATATGTTGTTCATATCACACATTGCATTGTTCATGTTTGTTTAGGACAAAAGAAAAGGAGGATAGCAAACACCCAGCTGAACCGTGAATCCAGTCGCTCCCACAGCGTGTTCACAGTGAAGCTGGCCCAGGCACCACTCGACGCTGACGGTGACCACATTCTGCAGGTGATCTGCTGCTCAGAATTTAGCATCTAAAGACGTCAAATCTTTTTTTTTTTTTTTTTTTTTTTTAAGCTGTGAAAAAAGATTTGGATTAACACACGAGACTCAAAAGATGTGCATATGTCTTTGGTGATAAAAGCCTAAAGTGAAGGTTAAATAAGTTTAGAAAGCTGCTGTCTAAATGCTGTCCGCTATCCTCTTAAACAGGACAAAAACCAGGTGAATGTGAGCCAGCTGTGTCTGGTTGACCTGGCTGGCAGTGAACGCACCAGCAGAACCAGAGCGGAGGGAAGCCGGCTCCGTGAAGCAGGTCTGCTTATTCCTCTCCATGGATTTAGTGAATCTAAATGAGATCAAGAGAAAGAAAACATTTGAATACATTTCAGCCACTAAATGTCTCCATTAAATGGCTCATTTACAGGTAATATTAACCAGTCTCTGATGACTCTGCGCACCTGTATGGAAGTCCTTCGTGAGAACCAGATGTGTGGAACTAATAAGGTTGGCTTTTTATAATCAGGCCATCAGGAAGTAAAAAAGCTGCCATGCTTTGTTGTAACGTGACCCTTTGTTGCTTTAGCTGCCTTTATTCCAGCAGTGCCCTCTCACAGAGCCTTTATTGTCTCACAGATGGTGCCGTACCGGGACTCAAAAGTTACACATCTCTTCAAAAACTACTTTGACGGAGAGGGAAAAGTTAGGATGATCGTATGTGTCAATCCCAAAGCTGACGATTATGAAGAAACAATGGTAGGTTCATGTCATTGTTTTTATCTCATAACTCTGTTAACGCTGGATTGTTTTCAGTCAAAACGCATTAGTCAATGTATTATATGCACAATTTTGGTTTGGTTGCCTAGTTCTGTGTCCCAGATATACAATCTGCCTCTTAAATATCCATGTATGCTTTTCCAACACAGCCATTTTCATAGGTGAGTTTCATAATCGCAGAATTGTTGATTGACATGTGATCAAGATGCTTTTTTCCCACGTGTGTGCCCTGCAGCTGGTGATGCGCTTTGCAGAGATGACCCAGGAGGTGGAGGTGGCTCGGCCCGTTGACAGGCCGATCTATAGCCTTCCAGCAGGGCGCCGGCACAGAAACCAGGCGTTCAGAGACGAGCTGTCACGCCGCCTGGAGGAAAGAGGAGGTCCGAGTAATGCGGGTAGATATCCTTCACGTCTGTACTTCTTTGCTCTTTTCATGCTCTCTGTTTACCTTTAAGAGTTTGTTTTTGTGTGTGTATATTAAAGTTCAACTAAGAAGTTTTACTTTGAAGTTAGCTAAAAGAATATTTAATGTGATGTCTTATGCAGTCGCCTTTCATGCAGATCTTAGCAGAATAGGACAAACTGACACACATGCTGCCTTAATCCTGTCCATAAGGTCTTTATCCCCAACAAGCATTATCAAACCAGAAAGTCCATGTTTAGGGAGAGTCAGCTCCTCCTCTCATTTGCATCTGGATGGGACAGTGAGACAAAAAAAAGATGTTTTTAGGCTGATGTACAGCTGGACTCAGGCCTCTTTTTCTTCTTCCTTTTTTACCAGTTCTAGCCTCTCCTATGACCCTACTAAGAAAAGCAAAACCTTTCACAAACCTTACCATGTCGTTTCTCATTTGTGCGTCAGACGGCCCCGCTCTGCTGGACCAGCTCATCGAGAGCCTCCCGCCTTTGCCCCACTGTGAGGTGCTGGACCCGGCGGACGACCAGACGCTGCCCCGCCTGATCGAAGTCCTGGAAAGGCGCCACCGTATCCGCCAGATGATGACCGAGCAGTTCAATCAAACTGGTACGGGAATTCTTTTACGTCCAAAACAATTTACTGATGCGTTTTTTTGCTGTTTTTTTGTAGCTCCTGAATCATTCCGATGATTTTATGTGTTTAATGGTATGAGCTTTTAAGCTTGTTTACACTGTGTTCTTTTACAGCCAATCATCTGCAGACCATGCTTCAGAGGTTCGACAGTCAGCTCAGCGCTAAAGACACCTTCGTCCATGACCAACAAAGCAAACTGAGTGAGAAAGAAAAAGTCATCGTCAGCCAGAAAACAGAGATTGAACGGTTGGAGAAAAAATCCAAGACGCTGGAATACAAGGTATCATGAAATTTCTACATTTCGTGGATACACGTTTAGGAATGAAGGTTAGTTTGGATTGTTGGATTATTTACCTCATCTCCCATCTGTGGTCGTCCTCCTCAGATCGACATCCTGCAGAAAACCACAGACATGTATGAGCAGGACAAACGCTCCCTGCAGCAGGAGCTGGAGACCCGGGAGCAGCGGCTGCACAAAGAGCTGTCCGACAGGAGGCGCATGGAGCAGCGCATGCAGGGCATGGTGACCGACACCAAACTCAAATGGGAGAAGGAATGTGTGAGTGGCTGTTTAGTACTTTGTTGTTTTTTTTTTCTCTCATCACCAAAAATGGCAATTCACTTGTTATGAAGCATATCAGTCTGTAAAACAGGTAAATCAGAATTCCCATGATTGCCAAGCATGTTTGCAATGAAATGGTGTGTCTTGCAGTTCTTTGAAAAAACTGATAAATAATAAGTGCAGGTTATTCAGATAGGTGATGTATACAGCGGTGAAAATGTTCATAAAGGGTTAAAAAATTAAATTTGGCGATGCATAGTAGACTGTTTAGCAAATGGATGAAAGGCAAAATCAATAGTTCGATAAATAATCTTTCTTCTTGTGTATTTAAAAGCAATTTAAACAATTTATTATGACAAATATCTCAAATCTAAATAGTCTGTTTAAGTAGGAATACATATTTTAATCAAAAGGCTGTTTCAACCTATCCTTTCGTTAATTCAAAATACAGACATCTAGTTTGGGAAATCTGGCTTTTCCTAAATAATGCTTGACCCAAAAACAATTCAATGTTAAGCAATTAAAGTGTTAAAAAAAAATAGGAGAAAAAACTGTGGAAAAATAAATAGATCCTTGTCAACTACATTAGGTTATTGTTTGAAACATCACCTGAGACATGCAGACTCTGCCTGAGATCCACCGATTCTCCATCAGGTCCCTGAAAGCAACATCTGGTACTGGAATATGGGATTAACCACACAGCATGAAACATGGAGCATGTGGGGATAAATTCTGGTCAAAAAGAGATTTAGAATGAGAGTTCTTGCAGTCATCCCATCTGATGACACCCTTATGATTAAAAGTTATTTTTGTTCTTTTGCATAATGTCTGCTATCAAAGACTTTTCGGGGTTAAAAAAAAACTTGATCCAAGAATAAAACAAAACTGAAAATTACTTTTTTTTGGTTTGAATTCCTTATTTGGCCTTTTAACAAAATATGTAAAAAGAAAAAACAAAAATACATTTTTAATATAAATAATTTATTACTATGCGATAAGTCAAGATTACTTTTTGTGTAGTCTTCTGCCCCCTGTTATCAGGTGTATCTGATGGTGTAAAATAGGATTTTGAGCAAAGTTTTTACCATTAAATTATGCAAAAGGTGTCGGATGCAAAACATTTCAGAAACCGTGTGTATCAAACATGATACATTTGGCATTACAGGGTTAATCGGTGTCTGTTTTCTTTGTAGGAGAGACGTGTTAACGCCAAGCAGCTGGAGCTGCAGAACAAGCTGTGGGTGAAGGATGAGAAGCTGAAGCAGCTCAAAGCCATAGTGACGGAGAGCAGCGGCGGCGTTCCCTCCGACCGGCCGCAGAAGCCCGAGCGTCCGTCCAGAGAACGGGATCGCAATATGGCCCAGAAGCGCTCCGCATCGCCATCGCCGCTTCCTGTAAGCGACTCCTCCACGAGCATCACCTCTCCCATCAAAGACAACTTTGTGTCCTTCTCAAAATATGCATGACGTTAATTGATGGGATTCTAATATTTAGGAAAATCATCTGGTCTCTAATGAATATTAACTCATTGACTGCCAGCAATTTCAGAACAGAGTCCCATGCTGCCAGAGTTTTTTGAGCATTTTGACTGATTTTTCAAGAGCCACAGAATAGTTTGTGCTACGAGTATGTAAACACCAAACACACCAAAAGAAAGAGTACACTCTCTTCTATAATCAGATAAAAAAATAGTGTTTCTACCTTATTCCGTTCTTCCTGGACTTGCGTCTCACCGGCGACATGTTCTCTCATATCGAACCATTGCGTTTTTCTTATTTGCCTACAGTCTATGCTCATCTCCCATCAAAAGTGGCACTGCCCCCTAGAGGGTCACTTTGTTACTACATACTCTGTCTAGAAGCCTGATATTTACGGACAAGCTTTAGCAGATCGTCCCCCAGCCACTCTCGTTGAAAAACATAAAAGATGTCTATAGACGTCTTTGGCAGTCAACGGTTGTATTTGAATTGACGTCTATAGACGTCTTTGGCACCCAATGAGTTAATTGATGGGATTCTAATATTTGGGAAAATCATCTGGTCTCTAATGAATATTAATCTTGTGTCTTTATGTTGACCTGTGGCCACTAACATTCACTTTCCTGGCCCCGTTCCCCTCATCACTTTGCAGGATATGAGCCACACTCCCTCCCACCTTAACCCGTTCACTGTCAGAGCAGTTCAGGACCCTTCCCCTTCTTCCCCCTCCTCCTCCTCCTCCTCCTCTTCATCCTATCCCTCAGTAGCCTCCTGCATCTCTGAGTGGGAGCAGAAGTTCCCCGTAGACTCAGGTAGCCAGCCTAGCCACCCAGGGACGCCCCAGTGCAGGACTCGGACCCCTGCTCCGTGCCACAGCAGCGTGGGGCGCAGGAGAGGCCAGCGCTGGGCTCCAGACGCTGAGGCCCCCGCTGCCACTCTAGTCTATCGGCTAGACCTTGAGGCAGGCACAAGGGTTAGTGTGTGTTAGCGCTTAGATGTACTTAGTTCTTCTCTCTGAAACTGTAGTTTGCGTCTGTTTGTGATGTAGAACTGCACCCATAATGCTGTCAGTAGAAATGCATCCAGTAGAATCAGTATCGTAGCTTAGTTCTCTGTTATGCTTTTATTCCCCTCCAATTTCTCTCTGTTTGTCCTTATTTTTTTATGCCTGAATACTACACTTTAAGCCTTTAGTATCTCTTTTTATTTAATGACAAAAATACGTACTTTTTACATGAGTAAAAGAAAAACTTGTAGCCAAACAAAGCGGCAAGCAGTAAAAACAGTTAAACCACTAAATCAGATATTTATTTCTAATACGATGGAAACTAGGATAGGAAACTTCACTCCCATGCTATAGAATAATTAGAAATTGGTGTCAAAGTGTAAGAAATCACATCGGCTACTTCTTCAAACAACTGTCCCCTCACCACAGCTGTATTGAATTATAGATATTTTTACATTCTGAGCCGTTATGAAGACTTGAGAGGGTTTTGTCAAGATCACAGATGGGCTGAATTAGAAACTTTTTTTGTTTATTTGTTTAAATTTTTGTTTTTTCGCTGCTGGAAAACTCCAGCGTGTCAATATTCTCCTCCTTTATCTTTTTTCTAGTCTTTCTCTAAGATGAATTCTGCTAAATCTCTGGTGTCTGTATTGGTGATAGTTTAATAGGAGCAGTTTGGCCTTTTTCAAAACTTTAACGTTTGATTACTTACTGATTTTTTTTTTTTTTTTCCACATTTGTTTAAATCACTGTTGCGTGACCCTTTAATCCTGGTCGTTGACCTCCACACTACTCCTGTTAACTCTATTAATCCTGCCATTTAAGCACCACGTCAAACTAAACCAATTTGCTGAGTTTCAAGCTAAGCAGATCAACCATCTGGTTTGTATTCCGACCAGCAGAGCGATCCAAAGAAAACAGCAGATCAATCCTTTAAAGGAGCTCTGATGTGATCCGTGTGCATCTGCATACTGATAACGATTAGAGGTTTCAGGTTATAAATCAGTTGAAAATACGACAAAGGTTTTAACTTGTCCGCCTTTGCTGAAGGACCGTCTTCTTCACCCCCCTTTGCTGCTCTGTTTTTGCTCCTTTTGCATGCTATCCCTCTGTCATCAGCACATGAAAATAAGTATTACTGGAAGGCCCTAATTTCTTTCATTCATTCGGTCTTCGGGACCTACATGGGGATACTACCCTTCCATTGTGGGTTTCTATATCAGTAGGACTATAAGCTGTGCATCCAGTGGGAAATTTCCTCATCCCTTTGGCTTCCAGTGATGTTCATTTTCACTACAAACTAACACTAGCGATCAGCCTTTGCATACTAACCACGACGAATCGAACACGGTGTCCGGATTAAATGACTTCCTGGTTTGTGTTTCTCACTTTGGGATCACCAGACGGCTCCTCCGGTTCGGCCGACGCACAGGCGCTCGCGCTCTGCGGGCGGGGACAAATGGGTAGACCACAAACCGCCCTCTAATTTGGACCTAGACACTGTAATGCAGCCAATCGTTCCCAATGCAATCAAGGTGTCGACCCCGAACGAGAAAGCTCTGTCGAAATGCCACAAGTATGTGCTTCGGCATCAAGAGCTTGCCTCTGACGGGGAGATCGAAACCAAACTGATTAAGGTAAAAAAAAAAAACCTACACAACTGTCTAATATTAGATGTCCGATTATTTTATTTTTTTATTCAAGCATGAATTTATTAAATTTGTCTTAATTCCGGTTTAATTTAGCCCGGGGACACGCCTCTCTCTGTTTCTGAGTGAGAAACTGATTGAGTTTTCCTTCTACAGGGCAATGTTTTTAAGACCAGAGGTGGAGGGCAGGCTGTGCAGTTTACTGACATCGAAACACTAAAGCAGGAGTGTCCAACAGCACCAAGGTACCGCATTAACCCGAGAAAAATACACCACGAAATCGTATGTAAAAGAATGCAAGCGTAAAGGTGTCAGCATGCATATTGATAGTTTTACCAGGATGTTATTGTTTTTATTTTTTTTTTTCATTTTCTGAACCTAAAGTTCTACTAATGTTGTTTTAATGCAGCCTGACTTTATTATTTTATTTATTTATTTATTTGAATAGGGACAAAGCACATTAATGAACATCAGTCAAAAACAAATGTAAATATGCCGGATTATAGCTACAAAGATAGTTTTCATCCATAGTCCCTAGGCAGGCAAATACATATGAAAGAACATATAATATACAATATAAGCATCACAAGGAAATGTTAAGAGTTTAGTGGTCACATGACACCTAATTCTCTCTCTTGTTCTAGCAGGAATTACATGCTCCTTAAAGTGACATTTTGTAGTATTTTAAGTCTTTTATTTGCTAAAATCATCCTCTTTATTTACAAATGTGTCCTCATTTGGTGTAAAATGACATCTGAAATGATCCGACTTCTCCTCATAAGGAAGAATTTCCTATCTGTTTATGATTAAACATAATGAACATAAACATATGATTATTAGAAACAAATGTGACTCCAGATGTTTCAGGTTTGAGCTTGCAGAGAATATGGTGGAGTGAAACCCAGCTACTCAGCTTGAGGTTGGAATAGGTGTAGTATTTCAAGCCTTAATTCAGCAGCATCTTATCCCCTGCTGTACATCTATAGCATTATATGGAGCATCTGTCTCCAGCTGAACACCTCCAGATTCCCATTTTATACAATCTTAGTTTCCACATCTAGATGTAGATGAGTGGAGAAGCGCTTTTTAATTAAAAACAAATGTAAGACTAACTTTGTACTGATTAGTTCTTATTGAGAATTAAAAGGATGTATTTTATGTTTCAGATAGGTTTCACATGAATTTCTGTTTCCGTTTGCTTTAGAATTGGAGCTAATAACAACTTTTTGTCTGTTTTGTTTTAAGTCGGAAGAGGCGATCGGGATCTGCAGAAGGAGCAACCCAAAAAGAGGACGCGGAAAACATCGTAAGCTTCTTTTCTTTCAAAAACAAAATTTATATTAAAAAAGAAAATTTTCATTTAAAAAGATTAACAATAAAATTAAAAATGAAATATACTAAGCTTCCACTTATTCTAATCTGTAGAATGTGCTTGTTTTTTTGTTGTTGATTGAATAAGAAATTGATGGCTGTACATGCTTTGTTTCTTAACTGTTTCCACCCTTTAGGCTCCAGTGGCAGGCAAAAGCTATGTGTATCAAAAGTAAGTAAAGCGGATATAGGTGCACAGTTATTGACTTAAAATGAGCTTCTTTAATGTTTGTATTTCTTTGTTTCCTTTCCAGGCGCAGAAAGCCTTGAACTGCTGCACAAATGAAGGACTATTTTTGTCTTTTTCTTGAGTAAAACACAAAACAATGGGCTTTAACTCTGAAAAAGGGGAAACCTGTTTTACCATTGGAACATTTTGCCCTTATATTACATCATATCACACATTCTTCTGGTGCAATTCCTATTTAATCATAGTTTAATGAAGTAGACAAGTTGACTGCTAGAATTGTGTGTTTTTTTTCTGTTTTTGATGCTGGAATGGCTTTTTAAAGACCTGGACATCCCGAATGTTTTTTATATTTTAAGCAAACTTCTAAGCAAAATACCTTTTTACTGCTTTGTATCACCATCCAAAGTATTTGCTTTGCTCAACCCTTTTTTTTCTCCTTTCATCGCTCTTTGAATATCCCACTGAGTGAGTAAAGTGCTGATTACAAAAAAACTGTTGGAATTACGTGTTGAATTGTAAATATTGAACTGTCATGAATGCCGAGCTCATATCAGCCTCTGTGTAAATAAGCTCTTTTTTTCCTTTTTTTTTTTTTTTTTGTACTTCACTGAAACAACTCCAATTATATGTAGCATGTTACACATTTTGGTGGCATTAAATTAATCCAAACATAATGTTGTTACATTTTTGTTCTTTTAATATCCAGAAAGTGGGATTCTCCCTTTTTAAGGGAGTAGACCCAAATTTTCTGCATGTGCTTTGTTTGGTGCTCTCATTGAATATTTTGGACAGAAATAGGTTGAATTGGAGTGAATTAAAGTAGATATACATATTATTATAATTATTATTGTGCTAATCCTCATAGTTTTGGGTCACTGTGATCAAGTAAAGGCCAAATCCATGTTGTTGAAGCCCATTTTCAGGCTCAGCACAGTTTTCTTTACAACCAAAGATACTTTTATGCTCATTTCTAATAAATTGCATGAAACTTTGACGTTCAGTCATTAACTGAGGGGTCTCTAACTACCTGATAGCAGCCGTCCTGTAGTTCATACGTTGAACAGCAGATAGAGCTAAATGCCTGAACACATCCCTGATAGTCTCAAATCATGTCCTCTGATTTAACACATCATCCAGAACTGATTTCCAGGTTGAACGTTTCATAGACTTAACTTAGACTTTCCCTCCTAAACTGACCCGGCGGGGCAAAGATGGACTGTTAATGCTGCCTGCTCATTCACTGATATTTCCTGCTGTCTCAGCAATGAGGTCAACCATTCAGTGAACTGCTTTTCTGTCTGGACGAAAAGCTTTCATTAATGTCTGTAGAAGATAAAACAGCTGCAGCAAATGAAGCTGATCAGTATGTGCGGTTATGGAAAACGTCCACTTAGGAAATAGACTGTGGAAGGCCAATTCAAAGCTGAAACTGGTCAATCCAATGTGGGCAAATGCACATAAAATATTTTTCCTATTATCAGGCCAGTGAACATGAAATCACACTCACCATGTGCCGCTCTTAAATCGTCTCTATTCGAACAGAAAGGTAAGATTTGCACATTACATCTGAACATTTGGGTGCTCAATAGACACTTTTTATAGAGAATGTGACATATTCCATCTTAACGGAGTTACATACTGTAGAGACATTTATTTGCAGCTTTAATAAGCAATGAAATGAGGAAGAAAGCTTTTACAGACAGTACATTCTACCAGTAGAGTGTGAACACGGATCCAAACTTATCTTTAAAACCAGTATTTTGTTACTTTTGGTTGTTTTTAATGCTTATTTTTACTACAAATGAAGCAATAATGTATCATTTACAGTCACTCAGTCTCATGTCAACTAAAGATTCCGACATATTCCTGTTTTTACACTGTTTTTGTGTGTTTCTGTCCAATAAAGCAAATCTGAATTGTGGCAAAAATGGGACCGTGATTCCTTGGAGTGAAGCTTTTTGAATGTACCAATTTCAAATTTTGTAGTCCAATGAACATTTTAAGATAACTAATTAAATTTGATTTTCATCCAAACTGGGCGTCGGCTGGCCAGTTGCTCTTGTCAAGTTGCAAAGTCAAACAAGTTGCAAATGGTAAGAAAAGTACTATAATACTAAATACCTCATGGCAGCACGGCGGTTTTAAACGTTTTTAAGTCCAACACTTGCTAATGGCAACGCAAACACAGACCCTCTCATCCATTGTGGGTTCTCTGTGTGTTAGCTTTGGTGTATTGTGACACAGGGGTTGTGTTTTTGTGCACCTGTTGCTTAGAGAAAGTGAATTATTGCCACCAGTATTCCATGTTTTAAGGATTTCCCTGTAGGGGTTATTGATTCATGTTTTTTCTTCTTTTTTGGCAGAAGTATGATTGATTTTCACACCAGTTAAAATCAGTCACCGGTTGATGGTGTGTGTGTACACACACACAAACGTACACATGATGCACAAATAACAGAAAGTGGGAAAACAAGCACGCTGCTCATTGAAGGTGGAGGCTCGACAGGCTAAATAAACACTGAAATGTAAACTTCAGAACAAACTTTGTTCAGTGTGAGTAATATTAGCAGCTGTGGCCTCACATGTGGAGATATGTTCACACACTAACCAATCTGAGGAATTTACAAGTAAATAATAAGATTAATAGTGTCTATTAGTATAAGGAAATGCTGAAATATTGCAAAATCCAAATGAGATGTGGTTTACATTCATTCAAAGGTGTAACTCAACATAAAAGACCAATAAAAGAAAGGTTTACTGTTTTTGTTCATTTTATTAATTGTTTTTTTTGTGCAACAGTTCTGCAAACCAACAATGCTTTCGTTATGGATCCATTTGTGGATGTTTCTGATTGATTATCATCATTAAAAGATATCTTATAGTCTTTGAATCTACCAGATTAGCTATTGTTCACACACTGGTTTCAGTAAAGATTCTTTGAATTTTGCTGATTTTTTTCTGTCCAATATGCAGCAAAATCTCTGCAATTAACATATTCTTACTGGATTCAGTGGCAATATTTTAGTTTAGGGAATTCTTGTTTTGCATGGACTTTCATAGCACCTGGAAATGATACATTCCTGAATTTTGATATAACATAATGGGGAAGATTTAGTCCTGAAGACCCTAGATGTATGAGCTAGAGAGTTTTTTTTATGATATATTTGACATATTTGACTTATTTCTGCAGTTTGACTTGTAACCAGTGCAACATTAGATGAAATCATTGACCTCTGTTTAGTATTGTAAACTTTGGTATTTAGATGTCTGATACAAAGCTATTCTTTATCTGTTTTTTTGTCTTTTTCATCTTGTTCCTCTAAAATGAGTTTTAGCTTTCTGTCAAGTTAACAACGCTGGGGTTAAAGTACAGCTAATCCTATGGTGAAGGGAATTTTCTTTTATCTTTGGTTTTGAGCAGTAAGTTTATGACCATCTGTAGTCGTTTCTGGTTTGTTAGATATTGGTTCCATTGTGTGTGCAAGTGTATCGACGAGCATCAGAATTGTGTCACAGCTCAGCGTGTTGATTTAACCCCTCGGCTTTCCTAATTACACCTTCTGCCGCCATTGTCTGTAGATATGACAGCTGTCTTCCACATCAGATCCTTTATTTTTCCACCCACTTCCTGCGTCTCTCCTGGCGTCGGCAGAGAGTGTTTGTACAGCCGTCCTCGTGCGTTTTTTTTTTAAGCTTTTGTGAATTGTTTCTATGCTGATTTTCAGGTTCCACCTCAGTGGCCCTTCTTACTCTTTCCTTTCTTAAATCAAGCCAGGGGGTGCTTTATCACACTTATGATTTAAAAGATACATGTAAACTACATGTATATAATACAGCATCCAACAGGGTGTAGGATGCATTTTATTGATTTAAAAAAAAGTGATAAGTATCGTCAATGAACTTCAGAATCTCATTTAGATGCTGAACAGGAGGACATTTGAGTACTTCATTGTGTGAGCAAATGCATTTAATTATGTGTTTTTGTTTCAATATTGTACTTATAGGGTTATGTTTTTCTTTTAATAATAGCATTTAAAACTTGATCATGCTTTAGTTGCCTTTAACCCTTTAAAGCCTGATCCAAGAATAAAACAAAACAGAAAATTACTTTTTTTTTGTTTGAATTCCTTATTTGGCCTTTTAACAAAATATGTAAAAAGAAAAAACGGAAATAAATTTTTATTATTAATAATTTCTTACTATGCGATAAATCAAGATTATTTTTTTTGTAGTCTTCTGCCCCCTGTTATCAGGTATATCTGACTGTGTACAATAGGATTTTTAGCAAAGTTTTTACCATTAAATGATGCAAAAGGTGTCAGACGCGAAACGTTTCAGAAACCGTTTGTATCAAATATGATACATTTGGCATTACAGGGTTCAAATCCATCAGTACAATCTGTTGGCCTTTACATTTTTACAGAGAGAGAGTACCCTGTGTGCAGTCATTGCTGTATCATTTTATAACGAAAATATATTGTTTTTTTCTTATTTACTGTCCTAAATGGTTCAGTCGTGTGAAGCACAGCACTGAAACAGCTAAGTGGAACACTGGAAACACATAAATATTTCCAGGGTTTGTTATAGTCTAGTTGATATGATAAATAAGTTGAAGTATCCAAACTAAATAACTATTAAAAATGAAAAAAACAACAGCTGATGTAGGTAGAAATGTGATAAGAAATGTTAAATGGGTCTGTGTCTCTATTGTTGTGGCGACAGTAGCAGAAACAAAGCTTTATGGCGCCTGTGAAAGTCCCTTTATGTCTTTATGTAACATCCTCCACAGGTGAGAGCCCTGGGCCTGTTTGCCCTCTCTGCCTGTTGATCTTACTAAAAGCTTCTCACACCCGTCTTAACACACACTGACAAAGACGCTCATGCGTGTGTGTGTACCCAGTTAAAACACACACATTAATAACAACTGTAATGCCATTCTTTGTCGAGTGCTTTTGCAGGTTCAACATTGACCTCAGGGTTTAATCTTCCTGCACAAACAGCCCTCACTTGATACACAAACAAATCTTTAGTCACTGTCAGCCAACTCCCACGTTTTTCAGAAAGCAAAAAGAGAACAGAGATTAAATTGTTCCTTGTCTTGAGAAAATTAGAACGTTAATCCACATATTATTTGGATATGTATGGATTTTGAAAGGTCTACAAGTCATTTATTAAAAATTCTGTCTGTTTTCCATCAAATATCCCATCTAAGATATTTTTCTTGTTGTCTTCATTGAATATTCATTTTTTTAAAGTTCTTAGTCGAGGGCAGTAATATTGGTGGAAAGTTTACTTTTTTGTTATACTTTATGCTCAAATACCAGGAATATGGACTGCATGTTGCTAATTTGTGATTTAATTTTGTTATGGCATATTTACACATTCTGTTGGAGGGTCCTTATTTTCTAACCTGGATGTGAATCTGTGTTCTTAAGCATTCAAACAGCCCATTCACTTATGTCTCAGGGGTTTCTCGCAACATAATCCAGGCACTTACCTTTCGTGGCCCTTTTTAAACAAAGACGGTAATAAAAAATAAAAAAATTTAAAAATGAATAAATAAATAAATGAATAAATAAATAAATAAATAAATAAATAAATAAATAAATAAATAAATAGATAAATAAATAGAATAAAATAAATGAATTAAATGAAATAAATAAAATAATTAAAAAAAAAAGACGGCATCACAAAGTAAAGGCAAATTAATGTTTTAGGGTCCCTAATTCAGCGTTTGACCATTTAACTCCTCCATATAAATTGATCTTAATCTAAGTTTGCATCCTCCCTGAGCTGGCCTGATGTTACCAGCAGCTGCCACATGGTGTCGCTGTGGTCTGTTTATTCTTTCCTTCTCTTCCTCCCCCCCCCCCCCTCAGCTGGCCTGTCTCTGCAATAGGAAACAGATGAGAGACCTTTGCTGCAGGCCATTGCCAAATGGAGCGATGTCTCATTACACTGTCTGCAAGCCCGATTTTTTCCCCTCTTCACATTTCCCCTCTGCCCCACGCACCACTTTGTGTTTTTTGTTGTTTATTTTTAGCATTGGTCTCAGCTTCAGACGTGTCATGATGATATGGATTTTTTATTATTGCAGAATTAGGCTCCAGTTCCCCCGCGATTAATAAGAATAAGCGGTAGAGAAAATGGATGGATGGATTATTACAGAATTTCTGCTGGGAGAAGACAAGAAAATTTGGCAGATCTTTAATGAAATCTATGAAAAATGAAGAAAAAAAATCTGTTGAGATGAAGAATTCAGAAGGCATATTTACAAATGAAAGAGGCGGAAATGCTTTCGGAACTTTAGTGATGCAAGAAAGAAATATAATGTGACGGTTGCAAATGCAAATACAGCCAATTACTATTATCCTTACCTCGCACACACGTACACAAAGCCAATGTGTGTGTATGTGCTCATGTAAAAAACTTGGTTTCTTCACTTTGGTTAAATGAGTTCAGGCCCAGCTGCAGCTACTCTCACTCATTAAGCCTTTTCACACTTTGTAAATCCAATTTTTATTTATTTTTGTTGTTCTTTTGGTTTCCAGTGTAAGGGACTATTTTATTTGTATTCGCCTTGTCCCAAGTAGATCACAGCAGTTACTGATAGCTGAAACAAATTGGCCTCTATTCAGTAAAGGGGATTTTTACACTATTTTTCTTTGAGAAGAGACAGTTTATCATTTCTGATGTATATATCTTCTCTCTGTTGAAACAAAGGTCATCTTTTATTCAGAAAGTACAAAAGAAATGCCTTCAATAGATTTAATATAATGCAAAAAAGTAAGTGGTGTATAAACATGTGCAACCAAACTTAGACATTTTTCAATTGTTTAGCTCTCATTCTACCATAATGGTGCAGGTACATTTGAATATTACATTCAGTTCAAATGTACAGCAGAACATGTTTTCTGTGATGCTTATAAAAGTTTGTAGGGTTAGCGAGGTCAGTATTTGAATGCTACAGTTTCAGGTGTGGAGCACATTTGGCTGAGGAGAGGCAGGTTGTGGTTTTACCCTCAAACCGTGTCTGAACAGCCAGTTTTGCACACATAATCACTGATCATTTTACACATAGTGGCTCCATACTTTCACCTTTCAGGATGGTGTTACACATTTTGAGAACGCATGAGTTAAGAGCGGGTTTCTGCATCAGAACACATTTAGCTGTCAAGCTTCAGTTGTTGGTTCTGAAATAACTACTATGACAATAGTTATCAAAAAAATACTCTGATGGATATTTATGCCAATTCTTCCCTGTTTATTCAGTCATTCCTTTCTCAGTGCAGAAAAATCACCAGATTTTGCACTTTCTGAACATAGAAAAAATGAAAATACAGAATCTGAATGAACTGTAAACGGAAAAGAAACTCATTACTTCATATTAAGGTGTTAAAACCTCGTTAACTTAAGAACCACAGCTAATAAAACACTTCATATGAACCGTATTGTGTATTGAAATTGCTGATAGTCTGCTCACCTTTTGTGCTTTTTCAGAGAAGACTGTACCCTCAAAC